>JAIPRM010000714.1:0-49221 GCA_025469315.1 Stegophylla sp. TES_Ste_2020 | reverse complement strand
TTCTTATATTATTAACTTCCTTCGTTCAGAATCGTTTTACTGAAGAAATGATTTATCGTTTCTTTAAAATTTAATACGCCCGTCAAGAGAATACTACCCGTTGTGCGAAGTACACCCATCGTGCGAAAGTATGTCCGGCTTTTTAAATATCTACACACCCACAAAGAGTATCTAACTCAAGGAGCGAAGAATATCCGTAGTGCGAATTATGTCCGGAATAATCGGACCGTGGATAATGTATTATCTCAGTTTAAAATTAAATATTCCACATTTACGTGCATTGAACAGAAATTGACAATTTAATTATTTATGAATTTTTGATTGAGGGGTAGGGGGGCAGTGACTGCTGCCGTCATCCCTCCTAAAATATTCCACTGTACTTTTCTATTTTATTTTTCTGAAATTCAATCACTATGTACTTATTAAATTCTTATTATTTACTCAATATACATATATTATGGTAAGTACAATGTGGAATTCGGCACCCTCGAATAGTGTACTCAAATTAATCATTTACAGTAGTATTACAACATTTTATGTGCTGATGATTTTTAATATAGGTCCACTACTTTTTTTCAGTGGTTCTTGGTGAATAAATTATAATATTGTTGCTTTAAATGACATCGCTCATTTACATACCTGTACCGTGTATGCTGTATACACCTGTTATCGGCTGTGTTTATATAATCATCTATTCATATATGTTTAGTGTTGTAAAGGTAATTTTTTTTTCTTACCCGACAGTGGTAAAATGGTATATATATATATATATTATCTGATCGACCGTTAAATAAGTTTATTGGACATGCCTCTCTCGATAAACATTGTCGCCATCTGTAGGTGATAATACCTATGTCAAACGCGAATTTTTTAAACTCGATGCCATCCAATGATACCTGTGCGGTGGTACGTGTTTAAATAACGCGCGAGACCCGGTAGCGCATCATAACGGGACATTGTGCAACGTCATTTCACCGGTCTACAATGTCAGACAATATAATAATAATAATATTCTCTCAAATTCTACACGCTCATTGTTTGTTCGCGTGTTTGTCCTATTTAACAAAGACAAACATTATTTCTGTATAGATATACAGCTACAGCTTTAAATAACGCGCATGCGTACGTTGTATAGGTTATGCATATTATTATTATCTATATGTCAGGGAGATTCGCGGTGGACTTAATTTTGCAATACCAGGAACCGAATTTCAAAGTCCTCGTACATTATACGTAGTAATTTATAGTGTTATGAACCGTATCAAAATCGATTGCCAAGACTTATTTAGTCTATTAATTTTAATAATTATTATTACTATATACCTCTACTCTTCCAGGTGAGAACGATATCTAGGTGTTTAAGAGTGTAGGTAGTCATGCACAAAAGGCGGCTTTATTTATCCGAAACGTTTGCTCTGTGAATTAAGCCGATATTATATCTGATGGTGGCTGAGATGACTAGGCGATATTCCGTTTGCTGCATGTTGTTAAGTGTTCTAAAGGTTTTCGTTTTATATACCTATATTTTTTTTTTCTCTACCTGTTGTTGACATGACTGGTGTCTGCTGGCTGAAATGATGATGAAGGCTCGTCTTAATACAAGCCGACACATTTTACACCTATGTTTCATTACGTATTTTTATTTCACACATAATGGTATGATTAAAATTAGTATGATATAAATAACGTCTTAGAGGTTGTATGCATGTGTAAGGAGAGCAGTGACATATTTTTTTTTTTAATTAAAAGGCCAAAATCCCGACATAATCAGTGTGCAAGTATTAAATAAAATTAATATTTATATTAATATAAATAATAAATTAAAGCTTTACTAAACGAACTTATTTTATATTTTTATATTTCTTTAGTTTCAGAATTAAATATTTCCAAGTTGAAAAATGATCAGAAATTGTTCTATAAATAATATTATTAATTAAGTTAGATATTTTAAAAATTATCGATTTTTCTACATATTAACCTATAGAATATAATAAAGAAGTATAATAGGCAGCTGATGACGATCTATTATTATTACCCGAATAAATTGTAATTTGAAATTCTATTAATTGTTCGTTGGTATAGTGATATATATGTGAAGTTTTTAGTTAATAATCTATATATGAGTACAATACATCTAAGTTAAATATTTGCGTACTTAATGCTAGAAAATAAACTATACTTATTTGACTTTTATGTAATATAAATACACATTAAGCGTATACATTTTCATACAAATTTTGTTTTATTGCCTATCAGACATATTTTTATTCGTATTTTAACTGTAATATATTATGAATAATCATTTATTTAGGAATTGGTCGTTGACAGGATTTCCGGCGGTTTATAATGTAAAAATATCATAATAACTATTATAACGAAATAATAATAAAGTTAAGGCTTATACACCTAAAACCACCTGGATAACATCTGCTGTAAATTTTGGGGTTTTCCTCGTGGGAGCAATAGCATGTCCGTGTCCCTATATCAATAAAATTATGTTGCCTGATTGGTTAATAATAATTTGGGACAGATGGTTGCAATAATTGAATGATGGTAGGATACAAAAAGGGGCATTTTTAATCGGTGTTCATTTAATCGTTCATAGTTAGAATAGTACTCGTTGTATAATTTGTGTGTATTTGTAGGTGTATTACATTTTATGCGATCAGGGAAATTTGGATGTTAGAATAAAAAAATAAATAAAGAATAAAAAAATAAATAAAGAATAAAAAAATAAATAAAAAACATTAAATTAATATTATTGGCACAATGTAATAATAATGAGTAAAGTAAATTAAAGCAAAAATAAGTAAAGTATAGACAAGAAAGCCGGACATATTTCGCACCACGGGTATTCTTCACTCTTCAGGTCAGATACTCTTGGTCGGTGTATTGAAAATGACAACTACTATAATTGTTCGTTATATTATTAACTTCCTTCGTTCAGAAACGTATTATTGAAGAAATTATTTATCTTTTCTTGAAAATTCTACACACCCACCAAAAGTATCTGACCTGAGGAGCGAAAAATACCCGTGGTGTGGTGAAGTATTTGCTGCTTTATTGTCTATAATTTTTTTTTTTTTTTTTTTTTTAATGAAATTAATGAATTGAAGTATGTTGTGCTAACCGGTTGGTTTTTATACTTAATGTATAGCACTCGTACTTTGGAAAATATTAACTTTTAAATTTTAAAATACATAAAATCGAATAATTTTATATATTGAGTGGAGGGAAGAAGCTAGAATTTTTACAATGGTGTTCTTTTTTTATGCGTATACATTTTCGTATAAAATACTAATCCGAAAATTACATACAGTAACTTTTTAGATAGGAAATCATAACCAGATGTTACTTAAGACCGTTTATTTTTTAAATTTCCCGTTACTTTTTCCAAAAATGAAGAAAATTTGATTAACATAAGAAAAATATGTCGTAAACGAAATTTTTATAAAATCGGTTTGATTAATTTCGCCTCACTCCGAATCTAATACTACTAAAAACTTGAAATGTTGATCTATCATTAACAATAATGTAATAAAGACGGTAAATTTTTTTTCAAAAAAATCTGACCACTTTTGAAATTTAGAGAGAATTACCACGAGTTTTTGTTTTAATTTTTTTAATTATTAGCTGAAAGTTTAACACAATTTCATTTACATTTATGTCTAATCTCAAAAATCGTTACTCAACTTATGATTTTATAACCGTTTAAAGTTAGAATTTGTGTGTAATTGGTAATTTTTCAGTAAATTTATCATTTTTAAGATTCTTAAGAAAGCGAATAAGCTAGCGTTGGTGCAATGATGTTTATTAATTTTTAATTTTTTTTTTTTTTATTAACACTTTTTCGTATGAAAATAATAGTTCAATAGTTTTCCAGCAACTTTTTGAAAGTGGATTTGCTCTAGGTGGTACTTTAGAGAAGTTATTTTTCAAATTTCTCAATTTTCTTTTGGAAAAACTACCAAAAATTTGACAACAAAGATTCGAAAACTATCTTTTATTTAATTCGAATTTTATGAAAATTTAAACATAGACAGACACTAATATTACAATAATTTTGAGAATGTAAAAAACAAAATTTGGACGTTTTTTTCTTATACTTTTAGATTCTAGCAAAGCGAAGAAGTTAATGCTTTTACAATTCTACACGATAACGTGAAAACATGAAAAAAAAATTAGAAAAATGTACTTCACACCTCGGGTAGGATACTATTGGTGGGTGTATTGAATTTTAAAGAATTGATAAATCAGTACCCGTTTTACATCCTTGCATAAGGTGGGTACGGATGTTTTTAATTGTATTTATTTAGATTACCGGACATTTTCCCAAAAGACCATTTCACGAAAATCAAAATCCCGAATTCATAAAATATAAATGCAGTGTATTGCACTATATGAAACAATAGTTAGGTGCATAAAAATCACATTATATCGTATTCGTATATTTGAAACAGGGTTTATGGTTGATTATGATTTGTCGTATTTATCTATAAGCAAATAATGTCCATTTTTAGCAGTTGGTGAATGAAAGTATCACATTTCTTCTTATTATTATTATTATCTTTTTAATATTGTTAATAAACAATTTTCAATTTTAAGAAAATTGCAATAATAGGTAACATATATCACCGTTTTTTGTAAATTTTTCGACACGTTTTTTGAAAAAAACATTGAAAAATATGAAAAATGACCTCTAAAGTACCATATGGTTATTATTTCTGATCTACATATGTTTAGAGTTTTAAAGAAATAATAAATAATTCATTAGTATGATTCTGAACGAATAATAAATTTCGATTTCGATTTATATTAAAAACAATAATAGTGTTCATTTTCAACACACTTACTAAGAGTATCTGACCCGAAGATCGAAGAATATCTGTGGTGTGGAGTATGTCCGGCTTTTTTGCTTATACTTTACTCTAATTTTTTCTATTTTATAAATAAAGAAAAGGAAAAGAATTATTGAGGTAAAAATGATTAGAAAAAATATACAAAATTTTTTTTTCGCATTCTCAAAATTGTCTATCTATGTTTAAATTTTCATAAATTTTGAATCAAAAAATTATAGTTTCCGTGTCTATTTTTATTAAATTTTGTGGTAGTGCGCCTCCTAAAAAAAAAAAAATGATAAATCGAGAATTTAGAAAAGTGGCTTCTGTATAGTACCATCTAGTGGTAAATTCGGTTTCAAAAAGTTGCTGGTCGAGACTTTTGGTCAAGTATTTTTATATACAAGTGTCCACAGGAAAAAATATAAATAAATAAACATCATTATAAAAACATTAGCTTCTTCACTTCGTTTAGAATCGAACTGTAACTTTTTCGCTTCTCTAAGAATCTAAAAGCGGTAATGTATAATTAAAAACAATTTCTTTCGATTACATATTTAATAATTTTTTTTTTTTTTTTAAGCCTGCGAGATGTATGTGAACACCTTTCTCGCAGTACCTATGACTTAATGTATTAATAGTGATTCAAACTGATTTAATATTCCTTATTTTCTGTATAAATTAATATGGCGTATGCACGAAGGTGTAATAATGACTTCATTTAACTACAGTTTTTATTTGAGAGTATTATAAATTCTTTATTAGAATATTTGAGTGATATACAAATACCTTTTTTGTAATATTGGTTTTAAAAATATTTGAGTTTGTCCAGTATTATAAATTGTTTTTTCTTTTATCGTAAATAAACAAATCAGCTGTACGATGAGTGTATATATATCATCACTCAACAAAGTGTGTTAAGATATCACTGCAATAATTAGAGCAATGTAGTAGGTAATTCAATGACCGGAAAAACAGTGCTTTCTTTTTTCCCCGTTTTCTTGAATATTTTTTATTGATATATTTATTTATTTTAGATTCTGAGTGAAGCGAAGAAGCTAATATTTTTACAATGATATGCATTTTTTTATTTTAGATTCTGAGCAGAATGAAAAAGCTTTTGATTTGACTATGATGTTTATTTTTATTTTTTCTCCTTCTGCGAACACTTTTTTGTATAGAAATACTTGTCGAATAGTTTTGATCAGTATCTATATAGACCAGAAATCACACCCAGATGGTACTTTAAAGAGGTCATTTTTCAAATTTCTCTATACGTTTTCAAAAAACGAGGAAAACCTGTCAAAAGATTAATGAAAACCTTTAAAATAAGCTAACCTAACCGTAAATTTAATAAAATTGAAAATTGTTTTTTAATATAACTTCAAGAACAATGTAACTAAAAACTTAAAACTTTCACCAACTACTAGATAAGATCATCTGACCCGAAGAGCGAAGAGTACTTGTATTCTATACTATACATACTATAGTATGTACGGCTTTCTTGTCTATACTTTACTTATCTTTTCTTTAATTCACTTTACATTACATTTCTTTACTTAACTTTACTTTTCACTGCTTTACTTTACTTTACTCATCTTTGCTTTACTTTACCTTACTTTAAATTTTTTATTTAATAAATAAAGAAAAGGAAAACAAATTAATGAGCGAAAAAAAGTGTTAGAAAAATGTCCAAATCTCTTTTTCATATTTTCAAAATTTTCTTGTGCCAAAATTTTTCTCGATTAACTAGATCAGCTAGGTTAATATTTTTTTTATAAGTTTTTAAATTAATAATTACATCTCAAGTGGCTGTTAAGACAGTCAATTAAAAATTGGTCTTGATTATTAGTTCATAGCATTACTGAGTCAAAATTTTAATTTATAAGAACAGAAATCATCCTGCAGAATAAACTAGAGCTTCACTCAGAATTGTTTTATTGAAAAAATTATATAAATAATATTATCGTTTTTTAAAAATTTATCACACCTACCAAGAGTAACTATCCTTCTCGAGGAACAAAGAATATGGAACGGAAGAATGCTGCGAAGTAGTAATTAATAAAAGTATAAATTAAAATAAAAACAAAAAAGATGGAAAGCCGGACGGAGAACATCCTTCTTACCATAGATATTTTTCGCTCCTCGGCGACAATATTTTTAGTACCTCTGTTGAATTTTAAAGTAATGATTGATAATTTCTTCAATAAAATGTTTCTGAGTGGAGCTTTAATTAATTAATTATAGACAATAATATTTAAATTGGCAGTTTTATATTTAGTAGTTTTTACCATTATGTTTGAAATTCGTTAGTGATAATGCTGATATTTTTAATATTTAAGAAATATTAATTTTGGAATAGGTATTTAGAGAATAATCTGTGTCAAATTAAATTATTCGTGAAAATATTTGAGAATCATATCAAAAAAATATGCAAAGACATTAATCTATCATGAAAATATATTTGTCTTATCTAATGCGCAATTACGAATTAAAAAATCAAGTAAAATTTCGATTACCATTGTTTTATTTTTATATTATACTGAAAAAGAGTGCAACATCTTATTTTATTAAATATATTTAGTTTAATATACTAAATAAGCGCCGCATACTGTAATTGCTTAGCAAATTATTATTTTATTCATAATCTTAATTTAATGAGAAACATTACTTTTTAAATTTCTGTGCCTAATGACATTTTACAAAAATGTAATAATTTATTATTGCAAAGATATCATTTGATAATATATAAATTACCAGTAATAAGTAGTTACGTATTAGATTTGAAGAGAAACTGCAAAACCAACCTAAAGGTTGAATACAGAAGGAAAGAAGTATACTTACATATTATTCCATCAACGTTTTTTATTTTATTTATCGTTGTTATATTATAGCATATTTTTGTTCAGTTAATTCTAATAAATTTAAAACGTTCGACGCACAAAGTCGTTCGCTCTACTTATTCAACTCAAGTGGGGGGAGGGGGGCTGTACGATTACAATATAATTTTACGTGGTACGTAATTAAAAAAAAAAGCTTTGTCCAGTTAAAATATTTCGTAGAAATTTTACCGAGAAGATATACTTTTAAAACGTGAACATAATATATTATAATATGCATACACGTATTCGCATCGATAATAATAATCAAAACTTTCCAATTTGAATTTTCTCATTTCCCAACAGAGCTCTGCCACTGTGCAATGTACCGCGTGCTCAGTTATGCGCACACGCGTTACTTTCAGAGCGACACAATAATACATAATAATATTGTCTTTTTCCCATGATATGCATACAAGGCAATTCTACACATATAGAGGTATATGTTATATTATACGTATTCCCGCGTTTATTTTCGCGCCGCCGTAGCTATTTATGATCGGAGGAAGTAGTTTTCTCCTATAGGAAAAGTGTCGTCGTCGTTATATCGTCTGGTTCACCTACAGCCTGGAACCACGCGATGGATGATTGTTGTATCCGCGTGTCTCTACTTAGGAAGATGCAATGCGCTATAAAGTGCGGTACATCGACGACGGGTAGTAGTGGTTATTTAGACGCACGGAAATTCTTGTGGTGGGGAATCAAAAAAAAAAAAAAAAAAAATCAAAAAAAAAATCGGAAGACCGCTGACTGTGTGGTAGTGGTGGTGGTGGTGGTGGTGGTGGTCAGGAATGCGGGGTCATGAGAACTGAAGTGACTCGGCGGTGGTACGGTGGCGGTGGCATCGGCGGCCATGTTGAATTGATGGTTAATATTATGTCGGAGAGAGCCTCAATCGTGTCTGGACCGGGGGAACTGTATTTTTTCGGCAGCCCACCGATCAACAGTCGCGCTCGTGTTCGGTTTTTCGATATCGTTTTTGTACGCCGTTATTATATTCTCGTCTCCGGTCGTTCGTCGTCGAACCAATCTAAAAATTCTATATAGATTTTTTTTTTTTTTCCGTAATAAAATAAAATTAATAATAATTCCTAAACTCGATTCATATTCGCCGAATATTTTTTCCACCTTGTGCCCATTAGTGTGCGTCTTTTGCCGTCTTTTGCCCTAGGGACCCGTTCGTACCCGTGTGGCTGTTATTGTTCCCGATGACTAGGCACTTTATTCGTCATAACATTAAACTTAATTTTACCTGAACAAAACGAGGTATACACTGTCATATGGGGTATAATCGGTTTATCTTACACGATTTTTTTTTCTGTTCTCTAAATAAATAATATTATATTTCTTCCGTCGATTCGCGAGTATGATCTCAGACTTCAGTGGTGTTATTGTGTAAAAACTTTTCCAGGCGAAAGTCATACGAACCGTAAGTCAAGTGATTATGACAACGAAACGTCGGATTTGGACGTCGAAGAATCTGCTGCCGATTACAGAAATGACAGATCAAGCAGTAGTACCACTGCGTCTCCGAGCTTAACGTCAGAATTTCGAGTGAGTATTTAAAAAAAAAAATTATTTTTTAAACTTTGGCTAAAATTTAATAAATATGCATATTAGTAGTACGTCACACTCTATTACTGGATAAATGTAATCAACTTCGCCTGTACCATATTATACATTTTTAAAATCACTTAAATGTTCATAAAAAGGGACTTTAATTTTACTTCAAACCGATTTTTCGTAACAATTCTGGGCATTCGATATGTTCATTTAAATGCTGTACAGAAAGTATCATCAAACACTAATCTTGTCTGAGTGGTGGTCTTAAACCTGTAAAGTTAACAATCTGATACATTAATAATATGATGTTGAATTTTTTGGTTTATAAGCAACGAAACGTAGAAAACTTTCCTGAACCATTTTTAATTTATTAATTAAACACATTTGATTAGGATTTCACAATACCCCGTACCAATTACAAGTTAAGCGATAATCTTATGAATACAATAATATATTCTATATATGTACTAAATACTATACTTTTAAACATAAATGATCATTTAAATTATTACAGGCAGGCACGTTTGATGAAATTTAAACCCTTTATAATTAATTAAGTATTTCATTTATTACTAAAATGCTTTTATTTATCTTTATCAATTTTGAACGTTCACCTAAACACGGCAAAAAAAGAGTTTTCCACTTTTTCAAAAGCCGAACATCAGTGGAAATATCATCTATCTGTCTGCCCGAAGCAATTGTTCCCACTAGAAAAGAACAAAAAACATAATGTAGATTCAGCACTATGTGTTGCTTATTTACAGAGACTTACGAGATTATCTCTATTAACTTAGAAGAAATTTTCAAGAACTTCCGAGATAATATTTTGATATTGGTCCATGATTAGCTACAGAAGCTCTATAACCTAATTTTAGAATTGGTGTGATAAAACTAACCACCTAGGATTTTAGAAAAATACCAGACTTTTAAGGGTTATAATTAAGTGCATAAATCATATTATAAATTTTTAAAAATGTGATGTTATTGGAATCTATAAAACGAAGATTTTAGCTTTGCATATACTTAGCTATACTTTAATAGAATTAACTTTTAACATAGTTCTCGTGCACTTAATGTTATCGTTTACACTGATTTATATAATTTCAGATAGTTTTTTTTTAATCAAGTTTGGCTAAGTTATATAATATTTACATTTGCCCACTATAATTTTAATGTTCCTAAATATTTTTAAATTTATTTGTTCATAGAACTTGATAAAAATGTTAGTGTTCTTATAATTTAGTACACGTATTTATGAAACACGACAACAGAGACAAAACATGATACAATATTTGTTTGGTCACTGTTAATAAAATTATTGTAAAAGTTTTCCCTCTTTTAAATAATTTATTTAGTCTAATATTCAAAAAGAATGTTCAAAAGGTTTCATAAATCAGATTTTTTTTTAATTTATACATTAGAGAGGTCTTTTGCGATTTTCCAATAGTTTTGGAATCAATCTGGTAAATGCGAAGATATATTCCGAAATTGACTTAACCTCTGTTTTTCGAAAATTAAATGCTAGAAACTTTAATCGTCGATAGATTAATAATATTTATTGTTTTAAAGAAATTAAAATAAGTACAGTATTACGGTCATTTTCAGATTTCATATAATTTGCGAAGCAATTGACCGATTTCAAGCTAATTATAGGCATGATGTTTTCAACATTTTTTTTTCATAAAATGTATATTTTTGAGACCTATTCTAATTTTAAAAATGATTTATTTATGTATTCATATGATGCATCCAGGTTTTTTCTGAAAATTACATTTTGGTGGAATTGAGTTCGTGGTTTCCCCACAACAGGTTAAAGTTGCGTTCCCAATTTATTATAGTCAAAAATGATATATTTTACCCGGTGCATACTACTTACGTTCCAAATTTTAATTTGTCAGTAAGTTGCGTCCTCATAAATTATACATAGATTTATTTAAATTATAAAATGTATCATATTCAGTAGGTATATTATTCATTAGTTAGTAATTCCTAATTAGTAATTATCACAGACAAGCACTAAATAGTCGATACAATAGGTATAATTTGATTTTATGATATCGACATTACTTTATTATTCATATATAATATATATATATATATATATTATTCATAATAATTATATGTGTGTGTGTATATATTTATAATATATGTTTTTCCACGTTTTCAAAATTTTCTCGCGCTAAAATATTTCTTATATTATTGTCTGTCTATATTTAAATTTTTATAAAGTTTGCATCAAATAATGATGATTTCCGAGTCTTTTTTGTCAAATTCTGAGTATTCCCACCCCCCTAGAAAAAAAAAAAATTAAGAATTAAGAAATTCAAAAAATTACCTTTCTAAAGTACCAACTAGAAGTGAATCCGGTTTCAAAATTTAGCTGATCGAAACTTTTGGACCAGTATTTCTCTACGAAAAAATGTTAACAAAAAAAAAAATAAACATTATTGTAAAAGCACTAGCTTTTATTTATTATTTGTTTAAGTTATTAAAATAACTTGAAAATATACCACGTCAATATCTTATAGTGTCATATAGCTTAAATAGTTTTCTAATTTTATATATTACATTTGTTCAATTTTCCTGAGCTTATCTTTAGAGTGTTTTTTCTAGAATTTAATTTTCTTTGAGCATAATTTTCTCGAGCTTATTTTCTATAAATTTAATTTTACTACGTTTAATTTCCTATTTATTATTATTATTTGTATTATTATTATTATATTATTTCGGATGCAACTGGAACATTTAGTCGACGCACCACAAACGGGGAACTCTGACCTATACCATTAAATCGCGAACACAATTCGATTTTCGTGATGCATGCAATTTTTTTAAATCAAATTTATACACAGCTTTATTATAAACACTTGTTGTTCGAGTGCCACTTAGGATTATTTTCTCGAATAGAAACGTGTTAATGATTTATCATTGCATTTAGATTTAAAATATGAATAATACGCTTAAAGCCTTGTCTATAATACACAACAAGAAATGGGCGTACTTCGCACTTTGGATATTTTTCGTTACTCGAATGGTATTCTCTTGTTGGTATGTTGAACTTTAAAGAAACTATAAATAATTTCTTCAATTAAACGATTCTGTGTGGAGCTTCTGTTTGTTCTAGACCAGCAGTTCCCAAACTTTTTGTTCAGCGGTGCCCTTTTTTGGATCAAATTCGTTCGCGGTGCCTCTGCCCCCGAAAAGATTTTTTTTTAAGCTAAAAATGAAGGTCATCAATCTAATTATAGCAAGTACATTTTCAAGTTGAAAAAAAAAATTGAAAAAAATATAAACGCAAATAATGCAATTAAAGACTAATTATTGTACGTGGTTGCTTAACAATGTCTGGTTTTATTATGAACAACAAGAGTCGGAGGCTGTATTCAGCATTGAGCAGGGAGGCTGACATTAGTGATTTTGCTTAAACCTTATTATTTTTCAAATTTAGCCGTAATTCTACGTACGAATTGCTATTGAAGGAAAATTTTAGCATCAGGTTTGAAGTTAAGTAGATTAAATCAGATTGTAATCAGCTGTATCTAGCTGTATAAGCCTAAGGGTTTTGCACTATCTAAGAAAGGATGCCATTCATATTATTTTAACAACACCATTCACACTGAGAGGGGGGGACAAAAAATAATCTCATTAAATTGTAAATATATATTTTTTTGAGCCACGGTGCCCTTGAAAAGTGCTTGCGGTGCCCTTAGGGCACCGCGGTGCACAGTTTGGGAACCGCTGTTCTAGACAATTTTACTTCAAAATTGTCAAAATTTGTTATGATTACAAAAAAAAAAAATGATATTTACCAGGCCAGTTTTATATTTTACTATTAACTAAGAGAAGGAAATAAAAATGTCTGATGAGAAAATTAAGTGTTACCAAAAAATTTCCAAAAATTTAACTTTCTTCTTTTTTAATCTAGTAAATATAATAATTGAAATGATAAAAAATTTTCAAAACTTTAAAAGTTTGTGGTAAATAGAAAAATTATAAAAATGTAATTCAGTGACACTTATTAGTTGGGTATTTAAGTTAATTTTATTATTAAATATTAATTTTGTAGATCCGATATCATGCTCAAGCAGTATAATGATTAGAATCGAGATTCTACCCTGAAAATTATATTTTTACTTTTCGCTTGAACTATAAAGAGAGCTATAAAATTGGTTGATATCTCTTTAGAAAGTGCTTTCCGAATAGATAATGAATAAAAAATAATATTTTTTTTGTTTTTAAAAAATAGCTTTTAATTGTTAAAAAATTTATTAGTTTTAGCTTGATTTTGCTTTAACGACATAGATCTCTGAAACTGGTAAACGGATTTAGTTATTCAGGGTTTTGGTAGAGGTGTATTGGCTTGAAGATCTGTGAAGAATTTCAGAATTGTACCTCTAATATTCATTCATAATAGAAAAATAAAGTTAGTAAAAATAGTCTATTTAAGTTATACATATCAATAGTCAAAAAGTTCAGTACCCCTTCCATTGGATTTTTTTCTTAATTTTAGATTCTGAACGAAGTGAAGAAGCTAGTGTTTTTACTATGATGTTTATTTTTTATTTTTATTTTTTTTCTTCTTTTATTTTTCTGTGAACATTTTTTCGTATTGATCTACTGGTCCAAAAGTCTGGATCAGTAACTTTTTGAAACTGAATTTGCCTTTAAGGTTAGCGTTTATATTTAAGGGGTTTTCATAAAATATTATATTTAATTAAAAAATTTATTTAAATGTATAAAACACCCTCTTTGAACAAATCCTGCACACGGGTATGGCATTAGTGACAAATAATATAATATAAAAATATATTCACTAAATATTGATAGAACAATGTAATGTTTAATAAATATTGAATTTAATAAATTAATGATATTATTTTATTTTATTCTGTTTTAATTTTATTATGTATTTAGTTAAACTAGTTAAAGTGTTATGAACAGGGTGGAAACATTTGATAACTATATAATGTAGGTGATTAATTAATGTGTTGAACTGTAGCAGAATACAGTTTAAATTAAAGTAGATATTTTATAATCACATTTAGTCGTTCCACACTTTTTCAACAATATAACTAATACGAGTGCCTAAAATTTGAATACAGTAGGATATTGAAACCTTTAAGATTGTATTATTGCATTCATTATCTACTTTTACGTGTTAGAGTCAGATTCAATTTGTGTAAAATCCTAATATAATTTTACTGCTGGAGTCCTAGTTTTTTATAAACTTGATACTCTAAATTGTGGAAATTTTTTCTTCTATGCTTCTCTCTATATATCAGTATGTTCAGCCATGATAACTTTACTTTTGAACTTTTCTCTTATTGGACTATAATAGCTATAAAGTTAGTTCATGGCTTATTCGAAAGGGCTTGTAAAGTAAATACAAAATGTGAAATAAAAAAATTATTAATAACATCTTTAGCTGTTAAAAAAGTTGTATATTTTAGATTTTTTTTTCCCTGATTAACAACGTTAATCTCTGAAACTTGTAAACAGATTTAGTTATCATTTCTTAAACTTTTTTATCTGCGGAACCCTTTTTGGTGTCACACTTTTACTGTGGAACCCCTAATTTTTTTTAAACTTTTTTTAAGAAAAACAATAAAAATTATAATAATTTCATTATATTATGTTTTTATAATGTATTTAATTCAAAAAATTTGTTTACTTTAATTAGACTACATTTAAATTTTAATGACATTACGTGAAATTGGTTTTTATTGTTACAAGTATTCTTAATATTGAGCTTTATTAATGAATGTTGTATTATCATAATAGGTTGGACATAAAGTCTGTGGCAGTATTTTTTTTTTTTTTTTTCTAAAAGGAGAACCCCGTTACACACGTATAAGTGGTTGCAAATGGTAAAAGTAACGGCCTTTTGAACATAGTATTGATTTAAATTTTTCTTGTGACAATGAATCAGATGTTATTTCAATAAAAGTTTCATGTTATTTTGCTGTCGCGCCTGAAGGTGTATTTGACAATAAATGGATATTTAATACATAATTCATTTTTATATTTCTCCGGTTATAATCATTTGAAAAATACTTATTGAATCCTTCACTCAAACCAGTGAGGTGTTGAATAATTCCCTTCATGAAAACATTGAAAACCATGCGCCAAAATATTTCTCACATTATTGTTTATCGAGGTTTAAATTCCCATAAAGTTTGAATAAAAAAAAATGATCATTTCCGAGATTTTTTGTCAAATTTTGGGTAGTTATCTTCCTCTCCCCCCCCCCAAAAAAAAAATGAGTAGTTGAGAAATTCGAAAAACTATTATTATTTTTTTCTTTTAGATTCTGAACGAAGTGAAGAAGCTTATGTTTTTACATTGATGTTTGTTTTTTTTATTTTTATTCATTTTCTTTCTCTATAAACATTTTCGTATAGAAATACTTGTTTAAAAGTTTCGATCAGTAACTTCATAGATACAAAATCACACTCCAATGGTACTTTTAAAGAAGATTATTTTCGAATTTCTCAATACTTTTTTCAAAAACTGGGAAAATCTGTCGAAAAATTGACAAAAAACGGCAAAATATGCAATTATCGGAATTTCCGTAAAATTGAAAATTTCTTTTTAACATCACTTCAAAAATCATGCAGCTAGGGACTTAAAACTTTCACCAACTATTAAAAATAGTCACAAGAACATTTCATAAAATTTTTAAAAAAAGTCGATCAATTTTGAGTTAAGTACAACATTTTTAAAATTTGGGAAATTTCTCATATTTTGTTAATTTTTATGTAATAAAATTTTTGATTTTTAATATTTAGATTTGAAAATTTAATATGATCTCATTGACATATATGTCTAAATGACCTGTAAAAATTTCGAAAATCGTTTATTCAAATTTTTTTTCTATTACCGTTTGAAGTTAGAATTTCGACGAAATTCGTTAGTTTTACCTATAATTACACACTTTAACGTACATAAAAGAAAATTGGCCCCACTGATTTTTTTTTTGAAACTTGGTGCCTTGATAGAGATTTTCATTGCGAATATTTTGGTGTAATAAAATTTTGAGCGAACAAAGTATTAAAAATTTTACAAGGGTTTGATTGAAAATAATTGGAGAAAGTTTTTTTCTTTCATTCATTTATTACTTCATACACACGTGCGTGCGCACGCGCACGCACGCACGTACACTAATAAATGGAATACCCAACATTATTAAATAACATTTTGTTAAATACATATAGCCTTATCGCCAATTAGTATTATTATATAGTATTTGAAGCTTTCGCTCAGAATCGTTTTATTGAAGAAATGATTTATCGTTAGTCTAAAATTGAATACACCCAACAAGAGCTTCTCACCCGAGGTGCGAAGTATGTGCGGCTTTTTTTATTTTTTCTTTCTTGAAAAACAACCCAAAATTTGACAAAAATGACTCGGAAACTATCATTTTTTAATCCGAACTCATATGAATTTAAAAACATATGTAGACAATAATATGAAAAATATTTTAATGCAAGAAAATTTTGAAAATGTGAAAAAAAAATGTCGAACAGTTTTCTTACACTTTTCCAAATCAAATTCAATCATTTTCTATATCCAAATCAATCCGGTTTTTGATTTTATATATATAATACTTATTATGTTTATTTTTAACTTAAATTTACATTTTTACTTTGATAAAGTTATTTTAGATTCTGAGTGGAGCGAATAAGCTAGTGTTTTCTACCGTATGTGTAATAAACTTCACCAAAGTAATCCAATACCACGCTTTGTTAGTGGAAAAATCGAATTGTGAAATGGGTGGCATGTTTTCTCTGCTATGGGATTCATAGTGGTTTTTATATAGCGTGATAGAGAGTCGAACAGAGGAGAGAAAGACAGATAGTGTATAGAAAAAAGTCCGTAACCAATGCTCAATTTCCTGTACACATCGATATGCTCGTGTGTATTATTTATTGCCAGGTGTATATTATTATGCTTTTTATTGGGTTTCATTGTTATTTTTTGTGTATTCTGTTTATTATTATTATTATTATTTTTTACTGTGCAATAGGTGAAAGAATCTCCGTGGTACGAACCGTCGTTTGAGTTTGACTTTGACGAATTCGAATCTATTACAGAGATGATGCAGTGTTATCCTCAACCACCTCCATCGTCCAGGCATTTCCAGGTAAATTATATTTTCTTTTTTAAATGGTCATCTTTCTATCAAAATAAGTATAGTTATTCAATTTATGTTTGGATTAAAAATAATAATCCAATTAACTGCAATAACTACAATTTCAAATCAAAAAAGATGTATTACTTTCTCGAGTATATTTTTGTAAAAAATATTTACCTTGCTGTTTTGAATTTAAATCTCATTGAAACAGTTATCATACGGATAACGTTAGTATTATTTTTATTTAACAATAAATTATATAAAATACATTATTATTTTATAATGACATTCATTTTTATTCAAATTCGTTTTTAAAGTGTATAATTTCCAAATGCCATACAGTTATTCTATTTATTTACTCACTCAATAAATTTTTATCGTTTTTATTTATTCATATCTATTAATTTTTTCGAATAATTTTATTCATTAATTTCTATACTGTATGGTTTACTATTTTGAACAATACTAGTGACAAAAACAAATACTTTTAATTTCTAACTGCCAATTTGATAGATTTTTACGAAAATTTCGTTTTTGTATACAAGAGGAAATAGTGATTGAATGTCGCACCGAGCGCATCTCCTCGATTTTATTTCTCTTTGCGTATGTACAATGTACATTGTACGTGTTTTGCGTTTTTCATTTCGTTATGAACGACTTTATCTTCACTTAAACAATGTACAATATTATGTATATAACTTACTGTCTGAAGGGAAATTAATTATTCGGAATCAGTAACCAAATCGAGTGGTTGGCCTTATAAAACCTCCTAACTACGACCGACGACAGCAGCGCGGTCTCTTAGCTCGCACTATATTATATGTAAAAATATGGTACGAACGTTTTGCAGGGTACATAGAGCGTGACGGAAGTGTATAGTCTCGGCGCAAGGCTGTAAATACGCCTCTCCGTTACGCCTCTTTTTTTAAATTTTTTATTATTATTATTATTATTTTTTTTTTTTTCATACGCCGCCGTGCTTAAAATCACAGTCCATAGCTCCGTGTGTGTGTGTGTGTGTATTCGACCTATTTTCATATTTATTTATTTATTTTTTGCGTTTACAACTTTTGAGTCTCACTTTATGCACAAAATATACAACAGGTGATAGATTATAATTAGGGCCCGGAACTTGATGACCTAAAAATATGTAAAAAATGCACCAAAAAAAAAAAATCATAAAATGACATTAAAATATTAAAAAAGTGACATTAAAAAATATATTGTATATTTTATACTCAAAAAAAAAAAAAAAAAATATTAATAAAAATTTCTTCTTTTGTCGAAATTTTTGTACTACTACTGTAAAATTGACTTTATTTAAACATTAATATTTTATATTTTATACACTTGAAAAAAGAAAACAAAAAATCTATACCTAATAATTATATTTAAGAAAAAATATTTACGTTTTATTTCAGTAAAAAATATGTGTGCAAACAAATGTACAAAAAGTAGAAAAATGAAAAAAATGCACCAAAAGTAATAATAAAATGACCGTGAATCGAAAAATTTCCAAAAATATGCAAATTAAATATTGTACCATTAGATTCAGTGTTTCAAGAAACAAATTTCTGTAGAGATGAGCAACATGCTTAGAGCAAAATAAAAAAAGATGCAAATGCATTCAAGTTTCTGATTATAATATATCGGTTTTAATGTCACAGACTTCGCGAGCGGTAGGATGTCTTCATTTAATTTTTTTATATTCACTACAATACTACATAATAATATAATATATTATTGTTGCCCGCATGAACGTTGTATCGATACTATTATTATTTTGTTTTTATTATAACAATCGCGCATTGGGCCATTAATACACACGCCCCGTATAACGACATAATGATAACGTGCCACGGCGTGCGCGCGCATGCATATGTGTGTTTGCAGGAAGTATATTATAATATTATATTATATTATATTATTATATTGCCGAACACGTCTATTGTGTTTGGCGAATAGAGAAAGTACCGCTATATACTGAAGCGGCGGCGCATTGATATAGCCGTGTATAGAAATTAACGTTTTTTTTTTTTTTTTTTTTGTTTAATTTTTATTTTTTACTTTTTGTTTACGAGTCTTGTGCTTATTGGCGGCGGCAACAACGACACCGTGCGCTAACCAACATCGTCGCGTTGCCGTCGTAATAGCCCATCGGCGGTGGCCCGAGAGGTGTTTCTTCTATGCTCGCCAATAAATCATCAATAGCTTTGTACATAATAATAATATTATTACAATATAAACATGTTTGTAATAAAGTAATAACCATATTATAGTTATATTACTAATAACGTTCCCTCCTGCACGTGCTATTATTTTTGCCCCGTTATTGAGATTAGTTTCACTCCGGCGGATCGACCCGTACTGATTAAAGTGTATAGTGCATTCGCCGAGTGACGCAACTCGCATCGAAATCGAACACATATTAGGTCCTGCAGAATCCTTGAATGACAACAACGATAATTTAATATTATGTTTAATGCTGTGTTATTAGTTATTGCTAGTAGCTATTGCCTATTATTATTATTACTTGTAATTTTACTTGTTTTTTTTTTCACACTAAATATGACATGCATCATCATAAGCTTCCTCCTAACAACGTTAATATGTGTAAATAGAAAACACATAAAAAATATGATACGTAAGTATGTATATATTTTTGTATTCATAAATACCCGTCGTAATTAAACGTTCACCTTGGGTTTTCATTAAAAATGTTTTAATCGGTAAGTTTATAATATTATTTTCGATTTATTAGTATAAAAACAAAGTACATAATATGAGAATTTTTATTATTAATATTATTATGAATCCATTCTAAAAATCGATTTCATTTCAAAATGTTTTACATGGTGAACAGGGTATTCAACACGTGTGAAAACACAGTACACATTAAAAAGATATGTCCTCTGTTTTAAATTTACGAAATAATATACATCTTGTATAAAAAATGTTTACTGTACTATTTACATTAATTTGTATTATTATGATTTCATCGAATAAATATCTATTATATTTAATTGGTTTTTCACTTCGTATCTACAAACTTTTAAAATAATTTCATCTTAAAGAATGGAGTGGAAAACTTATTTTGCATTTTTCTTAAATAAGACTAGAGCAGGGATGGCCAACTTAAGGCACGCGTGCCTTTGTAGTACATCAGATAATAATTCTGAATAGCACACTAGCGTCTAATAGTTTTGAAATAACCTTTATATTATTATTATACCCAATTTTATTTAACAAGCAAAAAAAAAAAAAAAATCATTATTTTGTAGCACATCTCTATTTTTATTTGTTTACTGGACACAATATAAAAAGAAGTTGGCCGCCCCTGATTTGGAGTGTACTTCAAATATTAGGGTTCTATCTCATTTAGGTAATATTAAATTAAACGCAACTCCCCCCCAAATGCCTATTTTGTTATGTTATTAAATTTTTATGATTTTGATGCCAGTGACATGTAGCTGATGTAGCATCACACTTGTGTCTGTGAACGCTAAATATTGTGATACATAAATAAATTGGGTTTTTGAACAACGAAAACAATAATTTTATAAAACAGTCTGGTATAATAATTTCGAATGAATTGGCCATAACACACTAATTTTAATTTTAACTGTATTAATAATAATTATTATATGCGTTAATAACTATCAATTTTATTAGACTATAATTATTTCATTCGAAACTCCTTAATTTTTTTTCTAATGCAATGAAAAATAGTTTTTCCATGGTATTTGTTGACGCTCATGATCTCGATTTTGATAATATGAAAAACAAATTTTGATATTTTCAGATGTCAGCGTGACTTTATGACACGCTAAAGAAAAAATATTTCAACATTTTTGTGCCATCTCTAAATAGAGGAATATAAAATCTATATTTAGTTTTGCGTTAAATTTAATATTGAATTGGGTAATGTAAAAATGCTTTTCAAATTACTAAATTCACAATACGTAAAATAGGTTTTCGATTCCATTCACCAGCACAGCAACATCTTTGTCAATCATCCTCACATAGTTTATACTTACGAACCAGGACCACCGGTTGGATGACTCAGTTCGTTTTTAAATGAATTTATATGACAATATAAATAAATTTCGAAATTCTTTAAATATCCATTCAATATTTTTCGATAATTTCTTATTACTGTCAAAACAAAAATCGTTAATTGTTTAATATATTTTATTTTTTAAAAACGCGCGCGCTGTGTGTCACATATGTATATCTGTGGTGTGTGTGTGCGTCGCGCGCGTGGGTGCGTGCATTATATTATTATGATGAAGAATTTAAATGTATGAAATAATAATTTTCATCTTATTGTTGTGGTTAGTGAAACATTAATTTTAATTATTAGAGAAGGTTCTCTGATAAGGACAACAAGGTTGTCTTCTCAAGGTCTTTTAGAGAACCTAATAGCTTCTGTTAATTTTTTTTTTTCAACAACAAAACTTTCTTTGCCACTATCTTCTTGTATATTAACTCCAATAGTTGTCGCCTCCCCGACGGAAAAATGTGACAATGTAAACGAGCACCTTTTTTTCATTAATCGTGTGTATCTACACGGTAAAAGATTGATTGTTTCATGGGGGAGCTATCGCGATGATGATAATTATTATCGATTTATAAATGACGTGTGTGTTATTGTCAGGTCGATCTTGTGAAATGATGTCACCGGTATATGTACATCCATCATTGGACTAATTACGATTTTCGAGGTTTCGGATTGTGTGGTGCAAGTATATATAAGTATAAAGGCGAAGCAAAAAAAAAAAAAAAACGCTCGGTAAAAGCAACAACGTAGTAGTAATGCGTAAGAGGAGAGAAGAAAAATAACATATCTGTTGCGCATGGCCTCTTAATAATTATTATCTTGTGCGATCTTTACACGGTGAAGCCCAACTTAGTTACTTTGTATAATATATGTACGTATTTTTTTTTTTTTTTCATATACATACTAAACACGGCCATTAAGTCGACACCTACCGATTCGTGTGCTGAATTTCGCCCCGTTAAAAAAAATAATGATAATTGACACACATTTGTCTGGCACCGCGCGCGCAGTGTGAGATAGTTTATAATATAAACGCACACCATGTACGCGTGTACCGTGGCCGCCAACAATTTTCCGTTGATTTATCGCGCACAATTTATATTTTTTTGTTACATCTTCATATATTTGCGCGTCTTCACGCGCTTTAAAACGATAATATTATTATATACGTCGTCGTATAATATTAATATTATATTTTCGGCATTCAGTGCAGAGGAGCCTTAACGCCTTTTTTTTTAAAACAAACCGAAAGTGTGTGTCGCATGCGCATTGAATTCCCATTTTGCGTAGGACTCACTTTTCTTTTCTCGTAACACGGAATGTTCTGTGTGTGTGTGTGTGTGTGTGTGTGTGTGTGTGTGTGTGTGTGCTCGTAGGTGTTTTTGGACCGATTCTCACACATTTATATTTTATTATAATATTATACACACAAACGCACTACGTACTACGTAGTGGTTCTTCGCGTTAAGTCACTGTCGACACTATATGTATATATTATACGACTTGTTGATATAAGTAGACTACCTACCTATATAGATAGTGGTTTTGTCGCGACAATATAACTCTCGGGCCTTTTGTGCTCCATCGAATAATAATAACAAAAATATAATAATAAATGACGTTATACACACGCACACACGTTTGGGATGTCAGTGTGTTAAGTGTATTCAATATTATACTCGAAGGAATTATTTTGATTTTATATTTATTTAATCCTTTAATTAAATAAAATATCAAATGCAATTAAGAAAGTTATTGTATAAATATAATGGTATGGCTTTCAATATATTATAATATACGTGTATTAATAAGTAATTAAATTTTATGAATGTGTATCCTACAGTCATGATATAGAACATTAAAGGTATAAATGTAAACGGTCACCCAGATACTCTGGGTGGGTGTATTAAATTTAAAAAAAAAAACGACAAATCATTTCTTCGATAAAACGATTCTGAGTTGGGCTTCAGTTAATGCACAATAACAATAATTATTGTCAATTAGGTTATATTTAACAAATGTTATTCAAGAATAAAGGTCTGGTGCACACTTGCGATATTTTGACGCGCTGCACTGCTGCGGCGTCGTAAAGTGGCTATTAGTACCCATAATCTGATAGACGCGCGTCGCTACCGCGTTGCCGCTTTTATAATAATGTTGGGTATTCGATAATTATATGTTTGTGTGTGTGTGTATTAGGTAATAAATGTCTTTATAAAAATGTTAAATACAATAAAAATCTATTTTTATAAATTCATAAACCATCAACAAACCTTTAATTGACATTTTGTTTAGTTTCATAAAAATAGACCGAACTAATTATTTTTTAAATATATTTTGTATGCCAAGTGTATAATTTTTGTATTATGTATGTGTAATTATATATATATATATATATCACATATGTATATGTGATTTCTGCATTTCTGATCTATATAGTTACTAATCGAAACTTTTGGACAAGTATTTCTATACGAATAAGTGTTTCCAGGAAGATAAACATTTTTTTTTAAAAAAAAGTGTGTAGTTTGCATGTCGAGGTGTTATTCGCATCTCGGGTGGGATACTCTTGACGGGTGTTGTATTGAATTTTAGAGAAACGATAAATAATTTTTTCAATAAAACGATTTTGAACGGAGCTTCAACTAATACACAATAAAAATTATCAGATTTGAAGAATTTATCGAACTTAAATGTTGAGTTAAAAATTATTTTGTTACTTATAACATTTATCTAAACTTAGTATTATTTACTTATATATACATTTTTTTTTTTTTTTTTTTGGACATAGGATAATTGACTAATATTGTGTGTTAACAACATTCAGTCCAATAATAATAATAACCTTCAAGATGTAGTGTACTTGTTTATTATTATATTTATTATGTTTTTAAAAAAATTGTTGTAACATTATTTTTAAATTATGTTAAAATAATTTTATTCGGTTATTATAATATAGTAACGAAAATTCTTTATCTCATTTTCAGTTAGAAGTATGTCACAAATATTTTTGCTAAGAATGAAAACTTCAAAATTTATATTTATAATCAAATGAAAACAGGCAATCATGTATTTTTATTTCCTAGATGGCGTACATTACATACTTAGTGTTACTATCAAAACTGTATAAATGTTTTCCATGATTCTGTATTTATATACTTCGCATGTAACAGTATAGATTTAATATGACAATCATCAAATGTCAAGATAAAAATATTAAATACAGTAAATTATATGCTAATATCTGACAAGTTTTGGTGGTTTTAAAAACAATATTGTTTTTGAACTAGAAGGTTTTGTGTGGCATATTATTGAGACTATGGAAGTGGTGATTCAAATAAACCTTGAACAGCTTGGACGTATTTATTTTAAACGTAAATGTCTCAAGCAATATTATCAGCAATATTGTTATAGACATTAAGACAAGAAATAACTTCAACCATGTCCTTACTGTATGTTATAAATTATATTGAAAATACATTTATTTTTTGACTATAAAAGTTCAGATAATTTTATATAATAAGTACTTATTCATATAGATAGCATCTTTAATTTATTTATTTTCTAAACTTTACTCGGGCATATTTTCTCTATCTCTTGAAATTTTCGCAAATGTACCTCTGTGTAGTTTAAAATTAGGTTACGTGTATAAAATATAATATTATCATTAATCAGGAAGCGCTAGTGTGGTTTATTACAAAGTACAACTGTATACAATGATAATTACATCAGTGAAGGGAAATATTGTCCATCCATTAATTTAATGAAGATTTGTAATAAACAAAACGTTTGGCTTAATATCTCTTTGATTGTAATTTATATGTATTGTTCAAAATATTACATTTTGACTTGCATATGTCCTTGTGTGTGAAAAATATTATATAAACCGTTATTTATTGCCAATTTAAAAATATCCAATGAAAAAAAAAAAGCGTTTTGTAATAATTTCATTACACAGATAAAATTAAAATTAAAATCGAACTTATGTCTAAGACCCCTAGTTAAATAAAATTTCGTTAAATCTTTTTGATTTCTTTATTATTATATTTTTTTATCATTTATTATTATAATATGTCTTATTATTAAGAAGACAACTTGTTGATCATCTTTAGATCTACTGTGTGACGGTTGTGATGGTTTATTATACGTTTTAAATATAGTTTGTTTCCAATATATCATAAACATTTATCAATAATAAAATATTTAATATATTATAATATTTACTCGTTTAAACTATATAGTTGAAATATTTAAAAAGGGATAAATAAAAACCGTCAAGTCTGATTAAAATCGAACGTGTCTGAGTTCCGTTTCATTTTGATATCACTGTCAAATCGCACCTCAACACCCTTCAATTTTATTCACTTACATTTTCGTAAAATGAAAACAAACCCGTATATATTTATTTAAATTACTAATTCTATACGCTTTGATTTTTCTATAAATTTTCAGTAAAAAAAAAGTACGTCATTAATTTTATAATATATTATTATATGTATCAGAAAATATGTTTAGCAATACTTAGATACGTCCATGTCTTACATATTACAATTTCTTAAAATTTAAATGTTCTATTCACTAATTGTAATAAACTAATTGCAACTAATAATATATAGGAGAAAATTAAATATCAGTATAAGTAACACGTAAATGTTATTTTTTAAATCACATAGAAATTTTTTTGAGATAATAGTTTTGTGTTAGCATGTAACTATACACAAATTACATGAAACCAAATTGTGACGAGAACGTCTTCCCAACATCAAGATTTTTGAAATCATTATCACGAACTATACACTATCAGTGTTTCGTGATAAGGTTCCATTATTATTATTCTATCATTGTATTAAATAAAAAAATAATTGTAAAAAAGCCGGACTTACTTCGCACCACGGATATTTTTCGCTCCTCGAGGTCAGAACCTCAATTCTTTTATTGTTGGGGGGGAGGGAGGAACTACCCCAAATTTGTCAAAAAAAAACTAGGGATCCATAATTTTTTGATCTGAACTTTATGAAAATTTAAACATACATAAACAATAACATGAAAAACATTTTGGCACAGGAAAATTTTTAAAATGTGAAAAAACATTTTTGGACATTTTTCTAATTTTACTTTATTTATTAGATAAAAATAAGTAAAAAGTCAAGTTTAGTAAAGTAGAGTAAAGTAAATAAAGTATAGACAAGAAAGCCGGACATATTTCGCACCACGGCTATTCTTCGCACTTTGGGTCAGATACTCATGGTGGAAGTGTTGAAAGTGACGACTATTATTATTTTTCGATTCTGAACAAGGTGAAAAACATATTGAAAAAACTAGTGTTTTTATAATGATGTTTATTTTTTTATTTTTTTTCCATATAGACTTTTTCGTATAGATCTACTTTGCAAAAAGTTTCGCTCAGTAAGTTTTTGAAACCGGATATGCCTCTAGTTGGTACTTTAGAGAGGTTATTTTTTATATTTCTCAATTCTTCATTTTTTTTTTTTTTTTTAAACACTACCTAAAATTTGACAAAAAAGATTGGGAAACCATAATTTTTTGATAACTTTATGAAAATTGTGAAAATAATGACATAGGTTATGTTAAATTTTATAGTCATTAGTCCTTGTCTCTGTGAGTATTTAAAAAAAAAACAGCAGAATTTAATGATTACCTTAATTGTCTTAGGAGATGTTGCAATGTGTAAATTATCGGCGGACACTATTACAACAGTGATTTGAACACCTGCTTCTAACACAAAGTTTACCATCTAAAACCTAATATGATAATGTTTACTATGATTTAGACATTAAAAGTTGAAAAATAAACTTACAGTATCAGAGATACTAAACTTACATGAAAGTAAACAAAATAGCTTAATAGGCATTGTTAATTTAACTTATTTAAATTTTAAACATTCTGCATATAATTATAAAACTAGAAGTTTGTACAACGTGGATCGGTATACGTAAGAATCATTGATATTTGTTTTTATAGCTTATTTTTTTTTTTTGAGTTTGGTCTGCAGAATAGTTGACTCCTCGTTCACGAAGACGTGGGAATCCTTGCCGTGTATTATTATAATATGGAATTCGATAAAGTAACATTTAAAAAAAAATTGGTAATAATAATAATAATAATAGAATGATTTGTATAGTTGGCGAAGTGCGGTTAGAGAGGAGAACGAGGGAAAAATGTCAAGTGCCCCCTTCGTCGTATCCATAAGTACCTACTTATATACCTTTATACCATTTACATCACACATGCAAGTCCTTTATGCACATATACATATGTATGTATATATATATATATATATATATATATATATATATTATATACTCGTACATACGCGCAGAGTATATACGTGACTATCGGAGGGATGTACGAACGGGGGTAAAAAAAAGAAAACAAACGAGTGAAAAAAAAAAATGCGTCCAGTGCGCACTGTCGCCTCACCACCACTACACCACCTTGTTCACACCGTACCCGGTGAAACCCCATTGTGTCTTTAGATGATAATATTATATACAGTCGGTGCGGTGCGGTGCAACGGGGTTTCGTCTCGGTCGGTGCGCTCTCGGGGGCGGGTCCCGTACACGGCCGTAAAATGCTGGATTGGTCCGACTGCCCCCGCCGAACAACAACAACAACAATCGACGACCGGCAATGTAAGTTTTAAAAACAGCCCTCGCCGATTATATTATTATTATTATTATTACTGCCACAGCATGTGAACACACACACACACACACAATTTATATATGCCTTAAGAGAGGTGGACGGATGGAAACGCGGCGGCAAGCGACCTTTTCATCCTTGATTAATGATCAATCGTATCGGGTTTTTGAACGTCGTGTATCTGTGTGTATGTGCCGCAAAAAAAAAAAAAAAGAAAAAAAGAAGGCAAAATCCTTTCCTTTTTACTCGTGATGTCGCGCGGCGACGGTGACCTTTGATCCCCGTGTGCCCTGTACCACCAGTGATTTATTACATGGTGCGCGCGCGCGCTCTCACACACATAATACACAACAACCGACGAATACACGACAACACACAACAGCAAACAGCAACGTGACGCGGCGGCGGCGGCGTCGGCATGTCCAACACACACACACACACACACCCGTATACCACCCGTGCATTGCATTACATATTATGATTATTGTACACATTGTGTACAACGTAGTGGCTGATGAAACCGCTCGAGACGTCCGAAAAATAAAATGTTAACCCGCCAAAAAAACGCATATTTGCTGCAAGTCATAAGTACAAAAATCTCACGTCCTCACGTCATAAAACACATAGCGGCGTTTTACAACGATTCACTCGAGTTCGTTTTTTTTTTAAACTAGGCGTGTAAACCCATTTGGCCCTTATACGACTTTCACGCGTCTTTTATGTGATGTTTCCAAAAATGAAGAATATCATATGTATATATCATCATGGTGTTGTTATGCCACTGGAAAACCTGGAAATGTCAGGGAATTTAATTAAAGTATGGAAAACAGGGAAAAGTCAGGGAATTTTTCAATAATGTCTGGAAAATTATTTATAGTATAGGTATATATGTAGGCCTTTTAAAGTTTACGTATACTGTGTACCTAATTCATTTAGTTTTGCATTTTTATAATCTATAAAAAAATTTTATTTTATTGCTTCAAAATATTTCCCATACTATTGTCTATCTTATTTAAATTTTTCATTAAGTTTGGATAGAAAAAAGATAGAAGAAAGATACCTTTCTTATCAAATTTTGGGTAATTTTTCACAAATTTTGAGATAATTATTGAGAATTTTGAAAAATGACCTCTTAGAAGTACCATCTGTAGTTGCTGGTCAAAACTTTTGGACAAGTATTTCCATATGAAAAAATGTTTGTAGAAAAAAAAACACATCATTGTACATCAATAGTTTTTACGCTCCATTCAGAATCTAAAAAATATTTGTGTGGTTTATGAATTATGGGTGTATATTACTGGAAATTTTTTATAGAAATCATTGTAAACCTAGAAAAGTCAGGGAATTCGAAAAATTTAACTGCGTAACAACCCTGATCATGTTCTTACGAAGACGCATGCTAGGATTTTTTCCAGGGAGGTGTCTACCTATAAATTTCCACTATAATTATTTAAATATAAAATTATAATCAATGTTTATGAGCTATTTTACAAGAGTTCATTAAATGTAAAATTTCATATAGCAAAATCTAACTGTCTTTTCTCTGAGTCAACATTTTTATAACGTTATTTGTAGCAGATAAATAAAATTTAGCGTCGCATATTGGACAATATGAATTTTTAAAGCCTGTTTTAAGTTTCTCCAGAAATTAAAAAGGATTTTTCACCTTCCTACTGTAAATAGTTGGTAGTTCGATAACGATAATTTGATTAGACTTTAAACAACAATATTTATTGATTTTGAGTAGATATCCTGTTTTTTGGTTTCTTCTCTATCGTAATACATTATTTCCAATTATAATTTGTAATGGGTGTTCTAACTCCTAATGATAATACCTAATGTTAAATATTTCAAAAAATAGCGATCAATGTTGAAATATTATATTTATTTTAATTATTACATATTTCTGAATTAATAAAGGTTATAGTTAAAAGGACTATTTTTAAAATTCTTATTGAATAAAATTTCCATAAATATGGTTCAAGGGGGGGGGTGTCCAGACACCCAAAACCACCCCCCTTGGTTGCGCTACTGCATACTAGTGTGCATAATATTCTTCTATTGAACACATGTGATATAAAGTTCAATCCGTTTATTTTTCACAACGATCGTGATAGATAACACGCGGTACCTGCAGTAGCGATTGCCCGGAACTTTATTTTTTTATTTTTGTTTTGTGTTGTGCCACGTTGTTGTCGGTGGGAACGCCGCAAAGAGAAACGGTTATAGGTCGACGGTGGACACTGTTTCTGGTACCGACGCTGCCGTCACAACCTTCGCCGCCCGACGCGGCTGCGAGATGGACAGTTCGTGATAAGTGGTCCGGTAGTTCGGAAGACACTTCTACTCTTTTAGTTACACACCTCCGCGTAATGTTCGTTCCACTCGCGATTCTTGTCATCGTATAATTATTTTATTTATCTATTTAGTATAATATTGTCAAATCGTAAAGCGTCATCGCAAATCCTTTCGCGTCCGTTTTTTTTTGTTTTTTTCTTCAATATTTTCTCGTTTTCAAAATGATTGTTATTACTGTTTGATATAACACCACGTATTGGGGGGGAGGGGCATAAACTGCATAATATTTAATAGAATTTAATACAATTAGTTTACGATTTATGTGATATATATATATATATATATATATTGGAAAAAATATTATATAGTCACGTTGTATAATTATTATGGATTAACATGTTAATCCGTGCGAAATGATAGCCGAAAACACGTGCAGATTCGAAGAGGTGCAGCCATTGGCGTTTTACAAGAGATTCGATTTTGCCGATTGCAGTTCTCAAGTATGCACATTAATTTTTAGTTGTTTATCGATGGATTTACCGCTGTATAATATATAATATGATACTTACGTTAGTTTAAGTCTCTTAAATCGTCGATTTCTGTTTAGATTTTTCTTCATTCTAGATAGTAGATAATATTTATGCTATAATAATATAATAGTATATTTATACTACATTATTATATAATATTGAAAGTTTTTAATCAAAAATTTAATTCGTGTAGAGGTACCTATTATGACTATTATTTAGATCTATGAAGAGTATAAAAATCATTTAATTTAGTTTCCTTATACTACAATAATGTAAATAATCTACATATATATGTAGTATCTACATACTACAATAATCTAAATCAGAAGTTCCCTTACTTCTTAAAGTACTTTTTGAGCAATTCTTCAATTTTGGCGACCCGCAATAATAATGAAATGTCTTTCTTTTTTTTGCTTTTTTGCTTATCGAATGACTAAAATAAAAAAAAACATTTTTTATTAAAATAACAACTGTAATTATGCATTAAATTATTACAAAAAATGTATTATTAATATTAAAAATATTGTATTATAGATATATATAGTATGTATACGTGTAAATGAACATTACAAAAGAAAAAAAAATTGTATGTATTGAAGGTCGGACATAACTACTTCGCACCATTAGAATTTTTCGCTTGAAAAAAAAAATTTTTTTTCACATGCAATATTTTTCATATTTTTATATTTATATTTCATTTAAATTTTAATTGCCATTTTGTCTAATTTAGAGTAGCTTTTCTTAAATTTTACAAAAGTATTGAGAAGTTTGAATAACTTGACCGCCCCAAAATGCCATCTAAAGGCTAATTTTGACTAAAAAAGTTGCTGGTCAAAACTTTTAAAAAATATTTCTCACGAAAAAGTGTTCGAAGAAAAAAAATAAACACCATTAGCAAAAAACTAGCTTCTTCATTTCACTAAGAATTTAAAATTTACAATGCAACCCACCGAAATTTTAATCACGACCGACAGTTTGAGAATTTCAAACTGTCATGTTTAACGTACATAAAAGAAAATTGTTTCCACCGATCTTTAAAAAACTCGGTATATTGGTGGAGAATTTCATTGTGAATATTTTGGTACTATAAACATTTTTTACGGAAGAATAATTAATTATTTTACATAGAAAAAAAATCGGAAAAAGTACGGACATATTATGATATATTTCTAGTTTACGAACACTCGAGAATGTTAATATTTTATCAAATATTTTATGTATTTTTAGACGCTAAGTACTATTATTGACGAGTATAATGATTATAATTTTTCTTTATATTTTTAACATACTTCGCTCAGAACCGTATTATTTATCGTTTCTTTAAAATTTAACTCGTCCACCAAGAGTGTTCGACTCGAGGAGCGAAAAAAACCCATGGCGCAATTTATGTCTCCGGCTTCTTTGTCTATTTATTTTACTTCTTTGCTTTACTTTCAGTAAAAACTGTATAGATGGTTGATATTTTACTCTATGAATTATAGTATTATTTGTAGAATTTCTTTGACTTCGAACACGGGTTCGGACTTAAATACTATGTTATTATATATTTTATTTCATAATAATATGGTCGGTGCGTTACTATTTATTTAACTAAACGCATTTATTTAAATGTCGTTATTATTATTCATAGTTATACGCTTAAATTAATTATAATATGATATTTTAATACAAATGTTGATCAAAATTAAATGTTGTGAACATATTAACTTAAACGGAATCTTTCTCACTAAAACAAAATAAATAATGTACTAGACACGACCTAAGGAATGTGTCTAATTACAATAATATAATATTTATTAATATAACTATTACTATGTATATATATTTATATACATATATTATGTGTTTGTACGCATGTATTGTATATAAAGAGATCCGGGTAACGTGTTGGTCATTAAACGAAGGAGGAGGCGTTATAGTAATATATGTGCACGAGCTTCGTTGTGAGCTTCGTTGTCATCGTCGTCGTCGACGCAGTTTGCCATGTACGTACACTAGACATACGTACGCATTAGGCTATAGTACGAGTGGTTAAATTATATTATTATATCGGGAGACCTTAAATTATACGTAGCACAGGTGTGTGCGTATGTGTCTGTGTATGTGTATAACGCGCGTCTATTAAAGTAATTAGGCTTTGCGCGAACAAGCCAGGCCGCTGCAGGTTTTTTTCCTTCTCTCGCTTCTTTACTTTTTTTTTTTTTTAATTTATAGTCGGCGGCCGTCCTTCAAACCACCGCTTCCCAACCGCGACCCCGCGTTTATTTGATCTACACAATTTTCCAAATTATATACGCCCCCTAATAAGTCTCGCAGTCAAATTCGAATAAGGCGCCGCCGCCGACACACACCGCCGTTGCTGTTCTGTATATGTCAACGTGAACTACCGGGTAGGATTTATATTTTTTGCATATAAAATATATACACATTGTAATATTTTATGTGCCTGAAGTGAAAATTTTCAAAAATATACATACCTAATTATTACCTGCGTAATATTTGATTTGTCTCCCCCATCCCCTTCCCACCAAAGTATCATCGGAATTACCTTTAATCATTAACATAACAGTAGTACAGTAGTAATAATGACAACCTTTCGCAAGTAATTTTTATGCCAATTACATTTCGATCAACCAAAGATATATATTATATAGTCCACGCCACAAAAAGTGGTGGCTGGCCGCCATTAATATTTAGATTTATCATTGCTATACTTGGGTTACTTGTTGCATATGCATATTTTTTGATAATGACTATTTTATGCGACATCAATTTTCACTTATATGTTTACACTCACAATTTTACATAAATACATTTTACTTATATATTTACTTGTATACCTGCACCCATTAATGACACTTCCAGATAGCGAACTTAAATATTCAAATTGCTTATTTTGTTATTCTTTTAGACGAAACTGGAATCTGTTTGGACTTTTTGCACCTATAAGATACATAATTGCGAGCCCCTCGCCCCACTGTTATTAATTATGAATAGTGCTTAGATTTATATTTAAATACATATTTTTTATAAAGTATAATTTACCAATATTTTGAAAAGCGCAAATTTTTTCAAACGATTTCTTACATAATAAGTTTACACTTTTTAAATGTTTTTACATACGATACAATATATATAATTTTATCATAAATACATATTTTTACGCACGACAAATAAGATGGGTATGTTAGCAAAAGTACATTTTTATCATGTTTGCGCATTTCCCTTCACCCCGTCTATAATTTGTGACGTTGCCCAACGTCACAACGTTACTCGACGTCTCTTTTCATTGGACGAAAACTTGCTAATCATTGCTATTTATGTGTGTATATATAATATACATTATATAAGTTAACAAAAGCCGAAAAACCTACGTCACAATATTTTTGCCGTATGCTTATCACGAATTGCTGACATACCTATCTTATTTGTCATGTTTTTACGCATTTTATCACAAATACATACTTTTACGTATTTTATCATAAATACACACACACACATATATATTATTTTTTTTGCATCGTTTGCTAATTTTCACACCATTTTAAAATTAATTTACTAAATTTTCATGCGTTTTTCAAATTTTGAAATTCAAATTTGAGTTTTCCAAGATCCAATTATAACCAGTTGGGAGATATTTGTATAAGCAATCGAATATTATCGTAAAAACTTTTGAAAAATGAGAGAAGTTGTGTCAACATTTGATTCAACAGCAATTTCTGTTCAGAAAGCGAAACAGAGATTATTTGTTGGTCATGACTACTATTGAATTTCTTATTAATTGTTTTTAAGAGAAGAAAATCAAGTAGAAGATTGTACAGTGTATAATTATATTGTAAAAACGTATTTACAAATTAATAAATTTAATGTAATCATTAAAAGTTAAAAATTTAAGAAATTCTAATTTTGTTATTGTAATTAAAAAGAAGGAAAGTTAAGTAAAGTATAGATAGTATAGACAAGAAAGCTGGACATACTTCGCACCACGGATATTCTTAGCTCCTCGGATCTGATACTCTTGGTGGGTTTCCGAGTCTTGTTTTTCAAATTTTGGATAGTTTTTCCTAAAATTTGAGAAAACTATTGAAAATTTAGAAAAATTACGTCTGAAAATTTTTATCTAGAGACAAGTCGAGATTCGAAAAGTTTTGATTAAAAAAAAAAAAAAAAACTTTGGACAATTCTATACGAAAAAATGTTAATAGAAAAAACAAATAAATAAATAAACATCTTTGTAAAAACACTAACTTCTTCAATCCACTTAAAATCTAAAATTATTTTGTATTTTTTCGCAATTTTGGTACATTATACATATTTCTTACAGAATTAATTAATTTTCACGATTTTGCATAACTTATAGTACTGTTGTAATTATAATAACTTCATAATTCGAGTCAAACCATATTGTGGATATTATAATCCTCGGTTCAAGGATATATAATAATCTTGAATGATTCAATTATTTAATTCGTGTTTATAAATACAATATGTATATACAATTCGTCCAACACATGCGACAATTACTGTTCCCTACAACAGACAATACTTCTCATTGATAAAGAAAATATATTAAACCACCTGTGTGCGAACGGCATAAAACTTTCATGCGGCATAATATTTAGCGAACACTTTATTGTCGGTGTAATATATTTTTAATTTTTATTTTTTACGATCATCGACGATTGGCATTGCCGCCAAGCGTGTTGCGTCGTCGTCTGTCGTACCGGCTATAGTAAATTCCGCTACTGTACCGACACAACACACATACACACATATTCTCATGCACTGTTATAATAAGAGTGTACTGTACACACTCTGGATTGGGAACCAATGATGGTCAGAAGGTCTGAAATGTAAAGGTATTCATATAATAAATGCCACCGAGATTATGATTTATTCCCCGGTGTGTTGGGTGCCTCGTAGAAATTATATGGGCCTCTCGCATTCAATAATGTTCCTGTCCAACAATATAATAATGACCGTAGCTGCGGCCGCCGCGTGCGTAATAATAATTATAATGATAAAGTTACCTGTTTATTATGATAGCTTAGCTCGCGGACGAGTGGTCGGGCGGCGGCGGTGGTGGTGGTTGTGGTGGCAACGTGGAAGCAACAACGGCTGAGTTATTATATATATATGCATTATTATTTACTACATACACGGGGTCCCACGAGAAACTCTGGTGTAAAAAAAAAAAAAATGATATATGTACACGACGAACACAATATGACAATATTACTACGCGTCAAAAGGGGTTAATTGCGATTTTTCTCCTCCTGAATATTATTATTGCTTATTTTAAAAATACTACGTATATGATAATAATAATAATAATAATAATATTATATTCGTACACGAGTATTGTGTGTGCACCGAGAAAAACGACGACGACATGTATAATATTTTGTACACATATAATATACGTGTCCTTAAAAATTATAATGCGCCATTATGTTTACCTAAGGCCGTCGAAAACTTATAATCGACCTTGGTCCGTCGTCGAGAGGCAGGCATCAATCAACAAAATATTCTCTTGCGCCAGCCAGTGCTCCTCTCTCGGTATGAGCAAAACACATGCACACACACATACGTCATACACCGAATACGCGATAGTAGCTATATACGTATATATATTAGGTATTGCTGCGCGGGTGAGAAATATATTATGATGTGTGTCCTAGTAGATTTAAGCTGTCGCCGCCGCCGCCGCGTTTAAGGCTTACTACCTACCATGAGAAAACCGACTGTTCACACTTCACACAAACTATTAACCGCCGCCGTAGAGCATCCGATCTTGCGTGAAAACTTAATTAGCGTCCTACACACGCCGCGCGCGATTTAAGAAAAAATACCATAACGCGCTAATGACGCGCGCCGCGCAACGACGACGGTCTACGCGGTGGCGGCGGTAATGGGCATTGTAGGAAAAGAATCACACACACCCATAACAAACAAATTATGCTCTCCGGCTAACTGCACAGCTCTCCTCCGTCTGTCTCTTTCTCTCTGGTCGCGCAGTTAATAAGGACTTTTTTTTTTTTTTCCTAAAACGGTGTATAAAATATGATTATTATACCGCGCGAGAGCGATGCGATGCGATAGAGACAACCGCCGCCGCCAGATTATTATTATTATTATTATTATTATTATTATTATTATTATTGCTGTTGTTGTTGTAAAACTTATGACAAATTACCAAGTGACGGGTTCCGCGCATTGTTCTTGGACCGTGTCCACTAGACACAAATGCATGTGTGGTGTACACGTATATTATGTATACACACGTTATTATAATTTGACATATTAGTCCATATCGGTCTCTCGACAGCTCTTTTTGGACAGCTGTGCCCTACTGGCTATTTGCAAAACTCTCACGAATTAACAACTGTTGAGCTTTCTACCCGGAGAAAATAGTTATTTCGCCGTTATCATGTGGGGGATGATAACCCACACACACGTCATTGGTATATTTACGCGAAAAAAAAAACTAGTTAAAAAATGATTTTAGTAACCAATGTAAATCTAGTGGTTAACTGGTTAACGTGTGTGTGTGTGCTCGCGTACCTATATGGTCGCTGTGCATCAAGTGGGCACGAAATTATTTAAGAATTCTATTCAACCGACTTGACGCGTCGTCGTCCACTTTAACGAATAATAATAATAATAAAAATATGTATACGTGTGTGTGACTGGGGGGAGGGAACGGCAGAAAAAAACGTCAGTCACATATTAACGGCGTGCCATTGTAGTGTGGAGGAGGACACATAAATGGTAGCAAGAAGAGAGCTATATCTATATATATATGTGTGTGTGTTAGAGAGACGACGGGCAAAGATAAATATTTACTCAAATATACTTTTCGTTCGGATCAGCAGCAGGTATAGAATTTTTTTCTTTTAACGTTCATCATCACTCGGGCAAATGTGTTGACTCCGCGTCTGATAATTATCATAACCACTTCAGACAACGTAATTCACTTCGAAATGGTAAAATAATAATTCTACGTATAGAAAAAACGTGTAGTGTGTGTGTGTGTGTATGTGTGATGTGTGTATGCGTTTTTGTTATTATTTTTGGAATTTTGGTCGAACCGCTTCTGCTCTTTCGTTTTATGTCGTCGAGTGCGTCCCTTTTTTGAGGGACTATGTGTCCTCTCATAATACGTTTACTCTCTCACATAATAGGCCTACTGTATTGAATTTGGACCTGTTATATTGTTATTATTTTATTTTTACCTCACAATCACGCAATCAGTGGTCAGAGGAATATTATAAGAAAATGTCTATTCCACACTGCTTTTGTTATGATGTCACTTCAGGTAGATAAAACGTCATGTGTCTCTCTCTATGCATTCTAACCTGTTGCTGTGGACAAAGATCCCATAAATTCCCAGTATCCAACTCCTTTAAAATGATTTAATATTATGAACATTTAAATGACATATTTTTAGGTTGATTGATTGTGCAACATTAAGTATAAATAAGTGATATTTGTGAATTTCACAAGAGTGTGAATATATGTATTTTTATTATTATGCACATGGTTCATATTGAATACACAAATTTACTTTTAACTATAACAATTAGTATCAGGTTAAAAATACTATTCTTTGAATTACGTTTATTCCATTTTGCTATTTTTCCTCACAATTAAACAGTGTTGATCAAAAGGTACAGACGTACAGTTTATTGTATTTATACTTAAATTTTCTGTCCGTTTTATTTATTTAATTATTAAATATACATCCGCATTGATGTAATTAATATTCATAATTAGTAATTTAGATTGTGAGTGGAGCAAAGAAGGCAACGGTTTTACAATGATGTAAATCAATTAAATAAACATAAATTGTAACCATTGCAGTAAACGAATAAGTCGTGAAACAAAAAGCGATAATAAAATATTACTATTGATTGTTTTCCTTTTTTTACATATATTTTCATATCAATAGGATTAATGTAATAAAAAATTAATAATGTTTAAAATTACAGTCAGGTTAAAAAGTTTATAACATTTGATTTCCCATAGTCGTTTAATACAAAAATTGAATAACATTTAAATTTCTTATATCGATAATCGTAAAAAATTAACAACGTTTTAATTTTTAATAAAGATAAACAGTATCCGAGTATTCGAACCTTGTATATAATAATACCAAGAGGGAATTTTTTCCGAATGTTATATCGTTTTTTTTCTTTTTTTTACTAATTAATAGTATATTGTGTGACAAGGGCGGGAAGAGAGCAATTTCAGTCGCGGGTGACGTGTGCGGCACGAGCCGCACAGGCGAACGTTGCATGTCGCCCCAAGACTGAAATTACCTTCCCGCACGAGCCACATATAATATTTTTTGTCACACCTCATATATTTATAATACTCTTTGGACAACTTTCTTTTTCCATGCTAGCAGGCTGTAAAGTAACTTACCACCCGACCTCATTATATTAATATCACTCCTTGGACATCTTTTTTTTTCCATGGAGCGGGCTGTAAAGTAACTTTCGGCCCTTGGGCGGGAAAGTATGGACGGATATAATAGTCACTTTCGACCGCATCTACCCGTATCAAAAACTAAACTTTTAATGTTTCGTGTGACAAAAAATAATTTAAACGTGCATTAACTAGCACTATGCTTGTACGGTATACTGAATGATTCTTGGAAATTGTATGCGTTATATATATTTGCGTTTTTTTACTTACGTATACTTATTGTTTACATTTTATAACAAGTATTGATGTCCTCCAATTAATATTTTTATTTTATTTCAATATTTTCATATTCTATTTTATGTAACCCAGTATTATTTGTTAATAATTCAGTGTGATATGTGATTATTTCATGTTAATTGTGTAAAAATATTATAAAACAAATAAATACGTATTTAAAGACATTCAAAATTATCACAAAATTATTTGTTTTTTTTGTTTCTTCATTCCTATGTTGTGTGTTATTTGGTGTTTAACATTAAACGAAAAATACAGATTGTATTTATTAAATATATGTTACAAAAGTTATTACAACGTATACAGTATAATATTTATTATGTGTGTGTATATACATATAATATATCCATACTGTTATTACGTGCCTATAAACATTTAATAACCATTAAAGTTAAGTTACTAATTTATTAATCATAAGGAAGAAACGGATTTCGAAGTCGATAAATGTAGCCAATCAAAATGCAGTAAATAATTTTATTGCTTATATGGTTTTCCTCGTATTTAAGTACTTTTAACAGGTATAGACAGGGTTTCTCAAATATAAAGTTTCACAAAAAAAAAAAATGTATATGGCCATATAAGTATAATATAAGTTTATAACTTGAATGATTTTCGGATAATAATAATTAAACAAATGATTGTATTACATGATTATTAATACACAGATATTATATTGTTAGTATCTATCATATGAATTAATATTATTTTTCTAATTATCCTATGTACCAACAATCATATATGTATTATTCGGTTGTTATATTATACACCATATCTTAATAATTCGCAGTTCTAAATCTTAGATTTAGAAATTTAATATAATATATTGTGTTATAATACAATGAGTACCTAATGACTATTTATTTCTTTTGTATTACGTACTTACATCCAAACTTGTACCAATCATATGAAAACATCATTACGCGTGAAAGTTTTATTATACTCTCCAATATATATGTATATGTAAAACGTACTTAAGCAATGCATATATATTTTTTCTTAACGAAATTAATAAGTATTTTATTTAATGGCATTTTTATATAATATCCATAATCATTAAACATATTTTTAATTATATTATTCATATGAACTACTTTATAATTAACCTAATATTTTGCATTACTGTACTGGAATTAAACAAAAACAAATAAAATATGTCGACTTCTAAACATTTGTCTTGTAAGTACTTGCCTTCGACCTTTATTAATTTCCATAGTACATTAATGAATTGTTATTATTTTATCATTGTATAAACAATCTTCTACCATATTTTCGTTTCATTTTTTTGGTTATATTATATATTTGTCTAAAGAAAATAGAAATATTGACATATTATTATGTATATGTTACAGCCAATGTTAACCTCAATTTTATATTTATTATTTAAAAATAAATTTAAATAAATACATTTCATCCTCCTAAATACTTTTATGACATCTGTTTAGGAAATTTGATTTATTCTCGCCAAGTAAATTGAAAATTTTACATAGTATACCACAAATGATATCACAAATTTATGATGCTCAACAATTACGAAATTCGTAATAGCTGTTGATGGGGTTTTTACTTAGCCATTTTTTACACGTATCTGTGGCGAAATGTTTTTGTTGTGACATATAATACCTAATAATATAATGTAAATAGTTCAATAAATATAAATATAAGTACTATTAATCGAAATTAATAAATAATTAATTCAATTACAGGGAAGGATGGGTTATACGAGGACCGGTAACGGCATGGTGGATCAGCGAGGCTGGCAGGACTTAGCCGCGTGCAGCCCCATGTTAGCATTCCCGGGCGAAGGACAGCACCATCAACATCACTATGGCCAACATCCGTCTAGTGCTCTCAACTACCCGCCTGGGCCTAGCATGTATCACCAGCACCACCATCATCACAACAACACTGGCAACGTTCTGTTGCAGAATGTTAGTCTGTGCGCTCCTCCACCGCCTCCACCACCACCACCGACCACGTCCATCAGCATGGGCAGCAACCACGCTGCCACTTCGTCCTCGTCACCGTCTCTGTCACATTATCACCACCATTCACCGTCAATCGGTAAGTCTGCAACGGTATACTTATAATAGTTTTCTATATGATACAATACGCTTTGAAATAACTTATGTCTAAAAGTTATACTGTTTTGATAAAAATTCAGATTTTACTTAAAATATTATTATAAACTTCAGAAAAAAAATAAGATAATTGTAGAAAAATTTATTTTTGAAAATTCTACACAAGTAAGAACATATTATTATTTAAAAAAATAGCAATTTTCAATGTTTTTTTTTTTTTTTAATTTTTATAGAACTCAAATAGTAAATACGAGCTGTTAATTTTGGTAACACCATCAAATTCGGGGTTCAAATATACACGTTAAAAGAAAAAAAAAATCGCACTATTACATACATAGTACATGATTATTAAATTTTAATATTTTTATTGTTATACACAATTAATATATTATTTTTAATTAGTTTGGTGTAGATAATAAGATATTTTATAGTTATTGTTAATTAATAGCGGAGCAACCCACTAGCGCAGTTGCGCCCATCACGACTTTTTATGGGTACCGCCCATAATTAATACGTTCGAGTTATCGAAATTCCACTGTGTGTATATGAACTGTTAAAATCTAGCATAATCGTTTCAAAAAAAAAAAAAAAATGGTAGTGCGAGGATAACTTATTTCTAATTCATGTTATTCACAAAAAATAACGTAATGAGTTTGAGTAACGTATAGGTTTCTAGGTGGTTTTTAAGTAATTAAAGACTGGTGCCTACCTCAAGGACATATTTTATTATAAGACTATACTGTTTTTCAAATGAGAACGCACCAGGCACCATGCGGTGGACGAAATCTGGTCTGAACATGGCACATAGCATAGAACTAAATGTGTTACGACTAATTTCCGAACGTGGCTATTGTTGACATTAGCCATTTCAATCTGCATAATGTATTTAAAAGAATTAAAATTATAATATTATATATAATATTACTTAACATCTTACGTGATATTTTTCTCCAAAAAAATTTTTCCCAATATTAATTTTTCCTACGTATAATGTTTCCAATCTTTACACATCATCACCTAACCAATACTAATAAAATATCTAATATTCACTCAACCTGGCAACAACTATTTAATTAATTACTACATATAAATGGCTTAGTAACTAACTATTTTTTCTTTGGTTTAAATTTAGTTTATTTGCAATGAAATTCTCCACCCAGGTACCAAGTTTCATAAAGATCGGTGGTACGAATTTTCTTTCATGTAAGTTGTAATTTTTGGGAAAATTAACAATTCCATCGAAATGCTAACTTCAAACAGTTATAGAGAAAAAAGTTGACTTCTGAATTTCGAGATTTTTTTAGGTTATTTAAACATATACATAAGTGAGATCTTATTACATTTTCAAATCTTAAATCAAGAATTAAAAATTTTATGAAATAAAACTTGCAAAAAACAAGAAATGTCTAATGTTTTTAAAATGTTATGCTTAACTCAGAATCGATCAATTGTTTTTGAAATTTTTATGAAGTATTTTCGTGACTATTTTTAGTAGTTAGTGAAAGTTTCAAGTTTCTATCTATATTATTTTCGAAGTTATTGTAAAAAACAATTTTTAATTTTATGAAAATTCCGATAGTAGAATATTTTACCATTTTTTGACAACTTCGTTAGACTTTTCTCGTTTTTGGAAAAGGTGTTGAAAATTTTGAAAAATAATCTCTCTAAAGTACCATCTTTGTGTTATTTCGGATCTATAAAAATACTGATCGAATTTTTGGACAAGTATTTCTATGCGAAAAAGTTTTGCTAGAAAGAGAAAAAAATAAATAAATAAAATTGAAAATAAACTTTATTGTAAAACATGGGCTTCTTCGCTCCGCTCAAAATCAAAAATTATTGACATTAACCGAGCTGCGTCATTTCAAAATTATCTGGTTATTATCAACATAAGCCACAATACGAACATCAGTCATTACATATACATATACTAATTAAGTTAACTAATTAAGTGATGGTTGGGCATTAATTGTTCCGCGGCTTATGGTGTTGCCTGGGTGTCGCAGTGCATTCTCGTTTGAAAAGTAGGGTAGTGATTTCAACAAAAACGATTTCCTCCACCACTGATTGTACAACACATGTCAATGCGTTTTCAAATCGTTGTCTCAAATGCTGTAGTTGGAAAACAAAAAAAAACTAAACCGAGCCCACGGCAATATTCGAGTTAAGCTTAATATCGTTTTAAATTTTATTGTGTATCCTAATGAGAAAAATAATATTTGTTCTATCGCCGTGGACACTTAGTTGTCGGGACAGAGTTCACAGAATAGTATAATACTATACTATAGTAATAAAACGTTTCCAAACGCTTTTTTAGAAGCCCTATAATTTTCCCGTATTATCCGCTAGTAATAGTGTATACAGAAAAATACATGTGCTAGACAAATATTTTGTTCGGTCTTTGTTTTTATATTTATATGTTATTATTATTTTATACAGAAACTCGTGTATAAGAGTACCTTAACATCACGCGTCATTAGAAAAGGAACTGCGATTAAAAACGTGATGTATAAGTATGGTTTTGTAACCATCAGTATCTTACGTTCTTCTATTTTAGTCTTCTCATTAAATTAGGTAGAAATGTTTTTTGCTCCTATAACATATATAAGTCAGTTCCGTGAACTCGTGTTACAAATAAATTATAAAAACTCGGTATTCATTCCTCTTAAAATTTAGGGTGTCAGGACATTAGTCTCTGTATTAGTATAATTTTAGCTCTACTTAAATCGGTTAATTTATATGAGTGTACGACTTAGTAGAATAATTGTAATCATTCTTGACTATTTTTTTTTTTTTTTAATGAAATTAAACTTTTATAGATACGAATACTTATAACTTACTTATTATTACTTAATTATAATTTGCAAACTGAACAAATAATTTGAGTTAAAAACACACTGCATATTTATTAAAAAAAGGTTCAAAGATATATTTTTAGTTAAATTTTAGTCCATTAATTTTTATTAATATTATACCTATAGTACAATTTATTTTAAAAAATTTCGGGAACTAAATGTCTTAAACTTTGGACACCTCTAGGATGTCATCTTCTAATTTTACAATAAATATTTCAATTATGTGCAGTTATTGAAATAATTTTGAATAAATTCTTAGTGTATTTATTGTTTCTTTTGCCAAACGACAATCAAACAATTAAATTTATCATAATATTATTATTTATAATATACATAAAAAAACAAATAAAAACTGTAAAATATTTTCGTACTTAATTTTAAATTAAATAGTTTAAATTTCAGTTGAAAAAAATCATAGTGGATACTTGTCATGAAATAATATGCGATCGAACACAGAACTCATGCTCACAGGTTTTTATTTAAGATCTGCACAATTTGATAGGCTTTGTCTGTACTTAGACCTACCTCGTAATGACTAATAAATCACGACGATATGTACTTAAATTCTTAAAATATAAATAATAACATTTAAATCTCACGATATCTGTTTGTGTACCACAGGTGTGTCGTCTAACTGCAATCTGAGTTCGGCGGTCGCAACTTCGCTTCACTTGGCTGGCAGCTCTTCGGAACAACCCACGTCATTTAAGACCGAACCTCATCAACACGAAATGATGTTTCCCTATCAGGTTATTATACATTTCCAACGCTATAATACATACGTTTCTATAGTTTTAGGGATGAAACAGACGAACGGTTTTCCTATAAGATTAAAATAATAGTAGTATAAAGACGATGCAATCTGGTTTCTATAAAAACAAAACCGAAATGTTCGTCTGTTTCAGTCATATATTATTATATACGTACAGAGTGTCCCAGTACGATTTAATGAATGCAATAACTTTTATTCGGTTTATAATTTTAACTTTTATTTTTTGAAAATTATTGCTACTGTTACAACGTATTTTTTTTTTAGTTCTTAAATTTTCAAATTTGAAATTTTATACTACAGTTTTAGAAAAAATTTGAAATAACCATTTAGTAAACCTAATTTTTAGAAAAATATTGGTGCTTAAATATCTAATAAAGTTTAATCCGTTCATTTTCTACGATTGGTAGAGATTTTAAGTTTGCGAATAATTTAATAATTTTGACAAATACCGTAGTAATAAGTAATAGTAGTAATGGTAGTTCTGTAACGTCGATTGGTCATTATGACTTATTTAACAATAATATTAAATTATTCACAAACTAACGTGTTTGCAAAACACTTAAAGTTTAACCTCTGTGATGTATTTAACTATTTTCTTACCTTAATTCTATTCATTGTATATAGAATCATAATAATGAAATGACTCCTTCGTCGGATGGACTTTTGTCGTCCATTCTAAATGATGATGACTTGCAGCTTATGGATCCAGCGATGGGAGCAGACGGTAAGAATAACTTCATGTTATTAATTAATATGCTGCTTATGAAAATTATCATGTTCAAAGTATTTATTATAACTAGGGCCCGGAACTTGATGACCTAAAAATATGTAAAAAATGCACCAAAATAAAATTCATAAAATTGTTAAAAAATGACCGAAAAAAGTGACATTAAAAAATATATTGTATATTTTACACTCAAAAAAATAAAAAAATATTAATAAAAATTTCTTCTTTTGTCGAAATTCTTGTATACTACTGTAAAAATGACATTATTTAAACATTAATATTTTATATTTTATACATTCGAAAAAAGAAAACTATATAAAAGAAAAAAAAATCTATACCTAATAATTATATTTAAGAAAAAATATATTTACGTTTTATTTCAGTTAAATATATGTGCAAATAAATGTACAAAAAGTATAAAAATAAAAAAAATTGCACCAAAAATAATAATAAAATGACCGAGAATCGAAAAATTCTCCAAAAAATGCAAATTAAAAGTTGTACCATTAGATTCAGTGTTTCATGAAACAAATTTTTGTGTAGAGATGAGCAACATATTAGAGCAAAAGAAAAAAAGATGCAAATGCATCAAGTTCCGGGCCCTAATTATAACACAAGGGAAGGGGCATTTTTTTTCACTATGTAAATTCAGTAAGTTATAAATCATTGTTCATGTGCTTGTTTCTAGGCGGTATGTACCCCGTACAACGCTTGATGGATAGCGCCTCTAGTTCAGTGGCTTGCAACATCACTATGAACACCGCAGCGATGGTGCAGACCACCAACAACAATGCGAGTGGCGACTCCGACAGTGCCGTCAGTTCAATGGGCTCAGAACGCGTGCCTTCGTTGTCGTCCGACACCGAATGGATGGAAACAAATTCGGACAGTGGACACAACGATGGGTATCCGTCCCAATCCCAGCAAGAATACGGGTATGTACAGCTTTCACAATATTACTTGTAGAAATTCGTGTATTTTAGACTGCATATTAATAAGTGTGCATCATAGATGCGTATTGTTAGAAAAAATTAGTTCAATAAGTCTTTATTATAACAGTACCACAGTGCCGGATAAAGCAGCGGGAAAAGGGGGCAGATGCCCCGGGCGACAAATTTTTCAAAGGTGAAAACTTAAAATTTGAAGTTTTTCATAATTTTTAGGAAGAATAAATGAAAATGATTCATAGTAAACAATAGTAATATATACAGTGGTGTATTGGAGGGTATACGCGGGTATACGCCGTATACCCGGATCCCAATTTTTGGAATTATGCGTATACATTTAAGAAAATTCGTCCATCATGGGTATACGCTAGCTAAAAATTCGTGCATTATGGGTATACGCAAGCCTAATGTTGTATCACCATACGGCATACATTATGCGACAGTATAGAATTTATTATTATTATTATTAGGAATTATTTTTATGCTCTATAGTTACTATCCAAAAATAGCTTCGTGCCTGCATTAAATTCGATTAAATTTTCCCCGACTTCGAGTATTTAGTAAATGCTATTTACGGTAACTGCCAAGCGTCTACGTACTGTATGTCAGAATTTAAACAATACCAGTCGGCGGGATATCGTGTTATCGAGCAGATATTATAATTATTGTTAAAAATATATCAGCTGTCAAAAAGTTACTGTTTATCAGTTTATCATAAATTAAAAATAGTTAAAAATGTATACTTCTATAGCAGACGCGGATTCAAGGGGAGTGAAGGTAGCGCGCGTCCACTCCAAATCCCCCAAAAATACTTTTGTTGACACTTTGTGCCCCCCCCTGGGAAAAATGTTTGGTGGTGGTATATCCCACGTCTCCACCATAAGTAAATTTAAGTTTGGGTAGGTCAATTTTTTTTTTTTTTACTAGAGGGGGTTTAGCCCCCCCTCCAACCAGTAAACGCTAATGTGCTGAGCGTATACCCTAGAAAAGAATTACGAATACACCACTGAATATATTATATTACCTATATTATAACAATATACATTTTTTGGCTTTAGAAATGCCGTTTAGTAATATTATTATTATTATTATTTCCAAGTGGCCGTTCTATAATAATTTACTGATACAACTACACCTATTTTTATAGTAAACCTATGTGCATGATGATATTTTACTGCCTACTAAATTGTATTGTATATAATTATCTCGTCAGTGGTCGTATTCTTAGGAATTCCCACATTATTACTCTTGAATCACAGCTGCTATAGATATTATTACTATACCTATTTTATATTTGTAGATCGTATGGACGAATTTCTATTTTGGTTCGCAAGTTCGTAGCCAGAGGAGGGGTTTCTAATCCCCCCTGAAATTTATTTTTAAATCAAAATAAATAAAATTATTTATAACAATTATAATAATTAATATCATTATTTTATGTAAAATTGCATAAAATTATTCATGATAATGTAATTATTGTTATGGCAAATAGATTTTGTTGATATTTTTTTTGTCCTAATTTATTTAGTCAAAATATATTATCTAATATATAATCTTTATAATCTAAACCCCTCCTGAAATGCTGGCTATGGTCTTGTTGGTTTGTATTATTTTCCAGTACCTATATAAGTAGTATAATGTTTACAATACCGCTCACATCATTACATTATAGTATTTTTGGTAACCTAACCATCAATTAAATTTGATATTTATAGTTTCAAATATTTTATTTGTGTATTCAAACTACTGAGCAATAATTTTTTCATTACACTTTCGTCTATCATTAAATTCAGTAGTCCAATTAGCATATATTTTTTTCGATATAAGCGTATAAAATTGAGTGGTGTCGAGTTCAGAAAAAGAGCCGAGGAAAATATAAGAAAAACGAACAAATTATTTTTCAGATACCAAAGATTCAGAATTTTTTCAAAAAGGTAAAAATTAACGTAGAATAAAAATTAATTTATAAATAAAAAAAAAATAATAAAATTGTACAAATAAGTAAAAGTAAATTATAAAAAAGCCAGATATACTTCGCACGATGGGTGTACTTCGCACGACGGGTGGTATTCTCTTGACGGGCGTATTAAATTTTAAAGAAACGATAAATCATTTCTTCAGTAAAACGATTCTGAACGAAGGAAGTTAATAAT
>JAIPRM010000713.1:0-49224 GCA_025469315.1 Stegophylla sp. TES_Ste_2020 | reverse complement strand
TGATCAAAAAAATGATGGTTTTTGAGTCGTTTTTGTTAAATTTTGGGTAGTTTTTTCAAAAAACATTGAAGAATGGAGAAATTCAAAAAATGACCCCTTTAAAGTGCAATCTAGAGGCGAATCCGGTTTCAAAAAGTTTTTGATCAAAACTTTTAGACAAGTATTTCTATACGAAAAGTTGTACATAGAAAAAAATAAAAAATAAACATCATTGTAAAAACACTAGCTTCTTCACTTCGCTCAGAATCTAAAAAATTAATTAATTAATTTAACTGAAAACTAAATATTTAAAAGGGTAATTATAAATGACAACTTTAAAAATACATTTAAAACATAATATTATCCCTTTAATTACAAAAAAATATATTTTGCAATAAAAAAAACAAAGGAAAGTTTTCACAAAAAATTAATGTTCTATCACATCCATTTATTGTATTCATTGTTTCTTTATAATAATTGAGCAAATCTCTATTTAATAGTTCTATTACTATTATGTAAAAGTTTATTACGGTATGTATAAAACTACACTGATAATATTACAAAGGAATAGTTGATGCTTGGTTTTTCTCATTTTGTATTGGTCTAAGTGAAAAGAAGTAAAAATTAACTAGGAAGGTAGTAAATTAAAAATATTTATTTATTTAATATTTTACGAGCAGAGTTCAAGTTTACAAAAGTACCACAATATATAGATCATTACATACACTTATCATAATATTATATTTATTGATAAAAATTAATATTTTTAGAAAACATAACTAGTCAGTCCTAAGCCTGTTAGCGGGAACGAAAATAAGAAACTTTTTTCAAATATCACCTATTTTTACACAAGTATCGGTCAACCATATGAATTTCGGTAATAGGTGCAATTCAATTATCCAAAATTTCACCATACGGTATGAGCGATCAAATTTTGTCGACAATTCAAAAATTGCTAACTCTAAGTTTTCAATAATCGAAATTATTTGAGTACACCCATAATGGCCTTTAATTCGAATTATACGTCATAAATTATCAAAAATTACTATTATCATAAATATACTTAATGATTAAAAATCTCAATTAACATGTTTAGGATTAATTTTTATCTATAATTATATCCTTTTTTTTTTTATAAAGGACCATTATGTTCGTTATTTTTAATGACCCAATTATCATTTACGGGTAAATTGAAACCCTTCAATTGAAACGAATTATGAAATGGACTTTAAAATAAATCATCATAACAATATAACGCACTGACAAAGAGTATCCAACCCGACGGGAGAAGAATACACATGGTACGAATTACATCGGAATTTTCTAATTATCATTGTTACCGCATTCGTAGAGGCCCCGCCGCCGTTTAATATTTTTAAGTTATTTAAGCCAGCTGCGGACTGTGCAAACTCGAGAAAATCAAATAAACGCATCCAATGAAATTACAGCACGTCATTAAAAATAATGATATGAATAACAACAATACTAAGTAATAGCAGTGGATTCATCGTGTGGACAGAGGATCAGCTATTGCGTAGTGCAGTGAACATAAGTTAATATCGCGATGAAAAAACGTAGTGCGTTAAACATAATATTATTTATTCTATTGTCGTTTTTCAATGTTCTAATACTCGACGGAATGACAACTAACGACGAGTCGGACGATGTCCAACGACACGAAGGATCAACAAGTGACGAAAACGAATACGAATCAAGAAAGATACGGACTTTTTTCGAACATCTCAAGAACAATCCTGAATTTCTTACACTCAGAAAAGTGTTCGTCCGAGACGAAGAAATTTCGATACAAGATTATGTCACAAGAACGTCCACTGCGGACGGATCGAACGATTTATGGTCTGTTAAAAGGGAAAATTTGTCACAGTTACTAAATTTGATTTTTATCGCCATGTCTTGTGAGTTCGGTGACTTCACGTATCATCACGTTAAACTCGTAGACAATTTGTTTGTGTCCAACATCGAAAAATTAGCGAAATCCACCAGTAAACAGTTGAAACGAACGCGCGTAAATACATGTTTAAAACAATATTATTATTCGTTGATGTTCGGTGATGTCGATATTTTCGACACTATATCGAATATGGTTGTAACGCTAGCAGGTTTAACGAATATTGCCAAGCATTTGGCGTCGAAAAATCTGGATTTAATGAGAATTTTACTGTCTTGGTTCGCGTTTCTGGACGACGTCCGTAGAAATAGCACTGTTGTAAAGCCTCATACGAAATCTTTCACGTCCAAAGTGTTTGAATTCGATTCCATATACATCGCGAACGTTCAGATACAAAAACGTTTAGAACGGTATTTAGTCGAGAATTGCCATCGACCTGAGACGTTGGAAGATTTAAAAAAAGACATAAGGCATACAATAGCTGATAAGCCTGGATTCGTTGATCGTAAATATCATTTCAATTTGACCGAAAATATAAAGAAATTATTGTATACCGAATTGGCAAGTACGAGTGGAAGTAAGGACGGGTTCGTACTTAGTACTACGTCCGAAAAAAAATGGTTTTCATCGATAACATTTTACTACAAAGTAACATCCGAGACGGTAAAAAATGAAAATGAAGATACAGTAATCGAAAACGTTCCGAGTATGGACGAAATCAAAAATACCGTACACGTTGAAACCATATTGTTGCACGAAAAACAGTTACTGGATTCGATCAAAGATATAATTGTTGGCCACGTGGTGCGCAAATTAAAAACAATCATAGCAGTTGTCCCGGTTCGGGAAAAAAGTACCGAGTGCAAAACGTTTTTGTTCGAAGTATTGCAAAAGTACATTACAGTGTTTGTCGACAGCGGTCAACCGATTTATTTGACAAACGAAATGGTGGCGGTAAAAATCAAATTATGGTACGTTTGCTCTTTGATGGAATCTTTTGAAGAAAACCACGACAGTATAATCGCGTACGTCACGAAATTGGACACGTCGCAATTGTCGACAATCGTCGGCACCGATTTCGAACGATTTTTGAAATTCTTGTCCGCGACGGTAATATGCGTGAAATTACACCCTGTGGTATCGAATACTTTTTGGCAACGAATCGACCACCATAATTCCGTTGAGCCATTCGTACTTGTCGAGTCTTTGGTAAACTTCGTGGCTTATCAATTTGTGTACACGGGTCGTCGGTACGGTGGTGTGGTGACGACTACGAATGACAATTATTCGTTCTGCAATAAATTAGCGAACACGTATATGTTAATGGACGGTGTGAAAAATCAAATAAACAAATGTTTGGACATTATCGACTACGCCAATTCCACCATAGTCATGAGTTGTCTGAACGATTTCCGCGCACTATATGACAATATGAAATCCGTTATAACCACAACGGTTCTGCAGGGCAGCGCTGCGGCGACCGAGAGGGACGTTTTCTGGATCCCGTTTTTACTCGCGCTGACCCAAAGTGACGAATTTATCAAGTCGTTTTCCGAACTGGAATCCATATCGCCCGGCCATCGCGTGGACATTCAACGCATCAGAACGTTCGTGTACTCGATAAAATTGGCGTTCGAAGAACGTCACGTAGTGAATTGCAATAGTTCGTCGATGGTGGATATAATGCGGGAGGACATTAACAGCGCGGAATTGGAAGCGGACGAAAACGACGGCGGCGTGACAATAATTAAACAGCTATCGTCCGGGGTTTCGGACTTTGCGGAGCACGAAAAACGTTTTCGGCATTTCGGCGACATCGCGACGAAACTGTTGCTCGGATTTCCCGGTGTGGAAATCAAACTGCATTGGGCCGGTACGGAAACGACTCTGAAAGAAGCGCACGAAAGTTATACGAAACGCGCGTTTGACGTTCAGGACGCTTACGATTATTACGGCGCACTGGTCGTGAAATGGATATGGACTCTGGTGTATTCGAGAATGATGGACGTTTTCGACGCGATCGTTCGGGACGACTGTTGTCGTTACAAGCTCACCGCCGAAAACAATGCGGCACTGCTGTCGTGCATAAAAATGTTCAGAGACTCGGAGTCGCTGTTCAAACGCAAGCAAATCGGCGTTCTGTTCACCATTCTCGTCACGGCCATGGAGTCGTTAAACGCCGAACAGAAGACGTATACCGACGACAACGTGTACACGACGTTCCTTCGCCGCGAGTTTGATTTCATCGGTCTCGTACGACATCCAATGTCTCCGAGTACGAACAAAAGCGTTCCGGAATGTATTGAACAACTTCGCTCTGATGTCGCACGTCTGTTGGAAGTGTTCGTAACGTCCACTTAATAACGGCGATCGTTCATATTAATATTCATTTTTATTCTGCATTCATGAATCGTCTACTGTGCAGACTGTAGTATAATTGATGTTATCGTTATAAAAATATGTATTAAGACTTTTCTACTTTATTATGTATGAAATATTTAACCATATTATTATTGATTGCTCGTCGAGAAAAAGTTTAGTCTTTAAGACATAGATAAGACAATGAAAAGTATCAAAATTATTTTTTTATCGTATGGTTATATATTCTGGTTTTATTATTTTCTCTAGATTCTGGACGTAGTGAATAAGCTGGTGTTTTTACAATAACGTTTTTTTATCAATTTATTTTTTTTTTTTATGCAAACACTTTTTCTTAAGAGAATACTTGTCCAAAAGTCTCGATCAGAATTTTTTCGAAACACTAATTGATACTTTAAAGTGGTCATTTTTTAATTTCACAATTTGTAATAGTATTTTTATTTTATTTTTTTTAATATTTTTTAATTTTTCTGAGAGGGGACTACTCAATATTTAACAAAAAAAGACTCAGAAAACATAATGTTTTGATTCAGACTTAATAAAAATTTAAATATATTCAGAGAAAAATGTTAGAAATATTTTAGCGCAAGAAAATTTTGAAAATGTGAAAAAAAATTTGCAAATTTTTTTATTTAATACTATTTTTCTTCATTAATAAATTTATTTTTTTTAAATATTGACCTTTATTTATTGTATAAAAAAAGTAAAGTAAAATAAAGTTAAGCAAACTAAGTAAAGTAATGTTTAAAAAATATACAACATAGTTCGAGTTCGCACCACGGACATTCTTCGCCCTTCGGGTCAGATACACTTTGTGGGTGTGTAGAAAATGACGACTATTATTGTTCTTTATATCGTTAACTTTCTTTATTCATCATCGTCTTATTTAAAAAATTATAAATAGTTTCTTTAAAAAACTACACACACACACTAAGAGTATATGAACCGAGGTGCGAAGAATGTCCGTGGAGAGACTTATATTTTGCTAACTTGCCTATTCTTTATCTTACTATTTTATTTACTATACTCTTGGCTTAATTGTGAATTATTTTTATAAAACTTACTATTGTAAAAGAGTATACAATTCATATACTACTGTCGATTAGTAGAATTTTATTATAAGAATTTCTAACCTACCCAGGTGAACTTTAGTGTTAGTTATTACGAAGGTAATTTAAAACCACATTTAAATAATTAACATATTTATGTATAATGTAATATATATATATATATATATATATATAAATATATAAATTTGGAAAATAAAAATGTGTTCTTGCGAAAAATGTAACATATTAATTAGGTAGGTATTTTAAAATTATATTTAAGCTGTAAATTTGTCTAACTATATTTTTATTTTATATTATATTATAATAAAATTGTTAGTGTTCTATAACCAAAAGCGTTTTCTTTTTCTTTTTCTTTTTTTTTAATTGAAATTTTAAATTATACTTTTTAATTATACGCTTTACATGTAATTAAAGTTCATAAAAAATAAACATACCTGTACAGTATACACAATATCATAATTGAATTTCATCAGTAACTTAAACAATAATAAAAAGACGGAGATAAATTTATTAAATATTATTTATTTGTGAAATACATTTGGTATGTCAGTTTATCATAATAATTAGTGCTATATGACGAAAGTGTTGTTCAATATTTTGAGAAGACCAAAACTGCAGATTAAAGCGGATTCATATAGTTCACATTATTGAACATTTTAATCCACCAGAATTGGGTCTGTTGCATTCAAATTAACAATTCTTGTTAATTCGTTGTATCAAATTATCCCGGAATGTAAAAATAATCTAAAAATAAAATTCCGTTTACGTATATGTCACAAATATTATTTTTATTTTTATCTCTTGGTAAATGGTCGATGAAATGAAAATAATCAGAATTTTTTAATCTTTTTTAGGATTTTGTAGTAGGTAAAATTCATATATTCCTTTACACTTAATGAATATTCCATAAACAATTTCAAATTACAATAAACCATAAACAACATAAAAAAATAATAAAACAGACCTAATTATCACAAAACAACATTTATTTGCAATAATATAATTAGTACTTATATACATCGTGTCGCCTCTGTACACGGTTGAAAAAAAAAATGCGAAAAATTCACTTTATCGTTTTAGGTTTGAACGTAGTACCGTCGTATTCCGCAGTTTCAACTAGACCTCAAGACTTCAAGTACAGCTATGAAAACAGTTGAAATGCTGGTATTTAATAAAAATTAAATATTATTTAGTAGTTTGAGTGTTTATTGGATTCTGAGTGGAGTGAAGAAGCTAGTAGTCATATAATGCCATTATATATATATATATACATATATAATTTCAAAGATTTTTTTTTTTTGTCAGGAGCAGGGGGAAACGCAGGGGGTAATTTGAAAAAGTTTTTTGGTCTTTAGGGTTGAAGATAATACTTCAGGATAATTTGTACAAATTCTTACAAATAACATTCAAAATTCCTCGAAAATAATTTTTGGGAAAATACAATAATTGCGGGTTGGTGTGGCAGGATATTTGTTTCTACAGTCCCCCCTACACTTCATTGAAATTTTCTTTGGAACTAAGTTCGTACAAATTTATAGAAATTATATACTAAATATTAGCAAAAACTTATCACAGTGTTTATTTGTAAAGGGGGGTTGGAGAAATCTACAAAAATATTTCTTAAGTCGTGAAATTACATTAATATTTTACTTAAAATAATGTTACCTTTTCTGGGGATAAGAGCATCCCGATATAAGTGTACAATAAATTATTATTTGCATAAAAGGGCTGTTTCGTCTATGCGAATAATAAAAAAAAAAAAAATTATTTTATTTCATTTACTTTTATGTAAAGAACCATTATGTTCATTATTTTTGGTGACCACCGAACTATCATTTACGTCCCGTTGATGGAAACCCACTGACCTCAGCGAACAATAAAATGGACTTTAAAAATATTCCTTTACAATTCAACACCCTCAACCAACGAGTATATCACATTCCTACCGGAGGTGCGAAGAATATCTGATTTTTTTAATTATCATAGACATCGAATCCGTAGAGGTCCCCCTCAAATTTTTATACGTATTTTCCGCCGGCTGCAGAAAACACTTGTTATAATCAAATAAAAACGACCAATGAAAATGTAACACGATGTTAAAAAAATACTCGTGGAGATCAAATAAAGTAATAGTGGATTCGTCGTGCGGACAGAATGCCGATTGCGTAGTATAAAATTATTCGCGATGAAGACTCGTGGTGCACTGACCGTATTTATATTATTATCGCCTTTTACAGTTCTACTACTCGACGGACACATGACCGACGATGACGACGGTTCAACAAGTGATGGAAACGGATACGTGGAAAATGGGATACGGGCCTTTTTCGAACGACTCGAGCTCAACCCAGGCTTTCTCACAGAGAGGAAAGTGTTTTTACGAGACCAAGTAATTTCCATACAAGATTACGTTGAATCATCCACTCCGGACGGATCGAACGATTTGTTGTCTGTTAAAAGGGAAAATATGACCGAGCTAATAAAACTGATCATTATCGCTATATCCTGTGAGTACAGTGAATATGCGTATCATCACATTAAACTTGTGGACAATATGCTATCGGACTGCATCGAAAAAAAAGCCAGAAGTAAAACTCTAAAACAAATACGGGTAAACAATTGTTTAAATCAATATCATTCTTTTATGTTCGTTGATAGTAACGTTTTCAAACATATTTCGGACATGGTACTAACGCTAACAGGTATAACGAATATAACCAAAAATTTGGCAACAAAAAATCTAGACTTAATGATGATTTTACTGTCCTGGTACACGTTTCTCGACGATATACGTAGAAATAGCGGTGCTGTAAATGCTCAAGGGAAAACATTAGCGTCCTATGCGTCAAAACTCGATTCTATATACATCACCAATATCCAAGTACAAAAGCGTTTAGGACGGTATTTAGTTGAAAATTGCTATCAACCTGAGGAGTTTGAAATTTTTAAAACGAACTTGAGGCTCCAGGTATCGGAATTGCCTGAATTCCTTTATTATAATCATCACTCCATTTGTACCGAAAATATTAAGAAATTAATCTATACCGAATTAGCAGGTATAAGTAAGCAAGGCATGTTTGTAATAAGCTCAGTTTCAAACAAATATTGGAAGTCATCTGTACTCCTCTACGATAAAGTGACATCCCAGAGGGTAAAAAATGAGAGTAAGAACGTAGGACTCGAAAATTTTGCGAAAATGAATGAAATCAAATGTTCTATACACGTTGAAACCATATTAGAACTAGAAAAACAATTACTCGATTCGATTATAGAAATAATTATAGGCTACGTCGTAAACAAGTTGAGAACGATCCAATATTATGTCCCTATTTCGGAAAAAAGTAGAGAGTGCAAAACGTTTATGGTCGACATGTTGCAAAAGTACATAACGATGTTTATTGCAGGCGGTCAACCAATTTATTTGACAGACGAAATGATAGCGATAAAAATCAAATTGTGTTACGTTTGCGTTTTGATGGAATCTTTTGAAAAAAACAAAGACACTATAAACGTATACGTTACTGAACTGGAAGCGTTAAATTCGTCTTCACCAATAGTCGGTACAGATGTCGAAGAATTCTTAGATTTCCTGTCCGCGACGGTGATATGCGTGAAATTACACCCTGTCATATCGAACACGTTTTGGAGACGAATCGATGACTATGATCCCGATACGCCGTCGTCGGAATACATTGTCGATTATCAATACCTGTACACCGGTCCGTACGGTTTGATGATCTCAGATCAAGATTCGTTCTGCAATAGATTAGTGAACCCGTATATAGTAATGAATGATGTGGAAAAACAAATAACTAAATGTTTAAAGACCGATTTCGGTTCCGATTCCGACGCATTCGGGAATTGTTTAAAAGAATTTCGAACATTATACGGCGATGTGAAATCCGATATAACTCGCGCAGTTCAAGACAGCTCTGCGGTCGAAAAAGATGTGTTCTGGAACCCATTTTTACTCGCGCTGACCTGTAACGGTGAATATATCGATTCGTTTTGCGAAAAACAATCAATATCAATTGACGATAATCGCGTACAACTTCAACATTTCAAAACGTTCGCATACGCGTTAAGTTATATGCTGGATGAACGTTACAGCGTCAATTGTGATGGATCGTCGTTTGCTTTTATTACAACGACAAGCGATATTCCGAGGATGGAATCGAAATCGGATGAAAATCAGGTGACAATAAATTCGTCTGGGGTTTTAGATGTCGGTAATATTTCCAACACGGAATCGGAACCGGATGAAAACGGAGTGACAAAAAAATCGTCTTGGGTTTCGGACTTTTCGAAGCTTAAAGAACGTTTTCGTTCTTTCGACGACATCGCAACGAGACTGTTGCGTGAATTCCCCGGAGTAGACATCACATTGCATTGGGACGGTTCGGAAATGACTCTGAAAGAAGTGCACCAGATTTATACGAATCGCATGTTTGACATTCGGGACGCTTACGATTATTACCGTTTTATCGCGAAATGGATCTCGACTTTGGTGTACTCGAGGCTGATGGACGTTGTCGACGCGGTACTACGAGACAATCATTACAAGCTCACTGTCAACGATAAATTATTAATAGGGATGTGTAAAAAAATATTTAAGGACTTAATTTTACATTCTTATTTAAAACGAAAACGAGTGGGCGTGTTCACCATTCTAGTGGAAGCGATCACAACGTTAGACGATTACACCGTCGACGGTGATAAGGACATCGATATGTACACAACGTTTTTTCACTACGTTTTTGATGCTGTCGGCCTCGTGCCACATTCTTCGCCTGCGAATATAATGATCGGAATCGTTCCGGAACGTATTGAGCGACTTCATTCCGATGTCGAACGTTTATTAGCGGTGATCGTGACGTCCACATAAATACTGAAATCGTTCATTGTTCACTTTCGGTTCTTCTTATTTGTTGAAATTATTTTTATTCACATTAAAATACTACCCACCCACGAAGAGTATCCGATCCGAGGAGCGAAGAACCAAGTTTGTTGTACGACTTATATCTTGCTCACTTGTCTGTTCTTAATTTTACTATTTTATTTACTATACCATAGGCTTGATTTTGATTTTTTTTTTTTTTTATAAAACTTACTATTGTAAAAGAGTTTATAATCCTTATACCATTGTCGATTAATAGAATTATAAGAATTCCTAACCTGCCCACTCGAACATTAGTGTTTGTTATTACGAATGTGATTTAAAACAATAATATTATAATTTCATATTAATAATTTACATATTTATGTATTATGTAATATATATATATATATATACATAAATACTTGAAAAATAAAGTTGTGTTCTTGCGAAAAATGTAGCTTATTAATTAGGTAGGTATTTTAAAATTATATTTCAGCTGTAAATTTTTCAAACTCTATTTTATTTTATAGTATATTCCATTAAAATTATAAAATTGTTGGTGTTCTATAATCATAAGTGTTTTTTTTTTTAATTTAAATTTGAAATTATACTTTTTAAGTATACGCTTTACATGTAATCACGGTTCATAAAAAATAAACATACCTGTACAGTATACACAATATTATAATTGAATTTTATCAGTTACTTAAACAATAATACAAAGACGGAGATAAATTTATTAAAAATATTATTTCTTTGTGAAATACATTCGGTATGTCAGTTTATCATAATATTTAATGCTACATGGCAAAAGTGTTGTCCAATGTTTTGAGGAGACCAAAATTGCAGATTAAAACGGATTCATATAGTTCACATTATTGAACATTTTAATCCACCAGAATCGGTTTGGTTGCATTCAAATTAACAATTATTGTTAATTCGTTGTATCAAATTATCTCGGAATGTAAAAATAATCTAAAAATAAAATTCCGTTTACGTATATGTCACAAATATTATTTTTATTTTTATCTCTTGGTATTCAATTAAAATGGTTGATGAAATGAAAATAATCAGAATTTTTAAACTTTTTTAAGATTTTGTTGTAGGTAAAGAGGAAAAAACGAAAATTGATATTTCATATATTCCATATGCAATTTGAAATTACAATAAATTATAAACAACATAATAAATTATTAAAATAGACTTATACTATCACAAATCAACATTTACTTGCAATAATATAATTAGTATATATGAGTATTGTGTCGCCACGGTTGAAAAAAAATGCGAAAAATTCACTTTAGCGTTTTAGGTTTGAACGCGGTATCGTCGTATTCCGCAGTTTCAACTAGACCTCAAGATTTCAAGAACAGCTATGAAATCAGTTGAAATGGTAGGTATTTCATAAAAATGAAATATTATTTGATAGTTTGAGTGTGTATTGGACTCAGAGTGAAGTGAAGAAACCAATATGGAAAACGTTTTCCAAGAATTTTATTAGAATTTTATAGAATTATTACTTGAACAGTACAAAAAAAAATTATTTCTGCAGAATATACCATAAATAATATTTTATTTAAATCGATTTAAATAGTTTCGCTTTAGTTCCGAAACCAATATGATTAGGAACTTATAAATTTCTCTCATTGTTAGCAAAAGTTTAATATAGACGGGACTGTTATGGGCATATGAACAATGAGGAATCAATAAAAAAAAATAATAATAATAATAACGAACAGAAGCAAGTTAATTTAAATCTTTAGATTACGAGTGGAGAAAAGAAATGAGTGTTTTTATAATGTATTTTATTCTTTTTTATATATAACAGTTTTCTTTTAATACATATATGTTGAAATGTTTAAAACAAAAATGTTTTGAATCAGAATTATTCAATGTTTCAGGGAAGGCTAATTAGCGGTCCACATATCTTTTTCACCAGCCACGTACAATATTATAAAATTACTTCAAACAATTTTATGGTTATCTGTATTTTATTTCATTATGTTAATGAAAATGTCTTCAGAAACTATCATATGAAATTGCATAAATTACGTACAAAATCAGTCAAAAGGAATTTTGGAGAAATTATTTTTTTACTGTGGGTTGCTGGGAAAATATCTAACTTTGAAAACGGATTTTCAGTTTTTTGGGGAGAAGTTAGGACTTTGGAACCAATCGTACAAATTACGTAGAAATTTAGCGATAAATTATTTCGGACAAAATATTTATTTATTTTTTGTGAGGAGCAGGGGAAATGCGTTATTTTTAAAAAGTTTTTTGGTTTTTAGGGTTGAAATTAAAACTTCAAAATCATTTACACAAATGTGTACAAATAACATTCAAGTTTCTTCGAAAATAAATTTTGGGAATATCCAATTTTACGAATTGGTGGAGCAGGGGAATTGTTTCTACAGCCCCCCCCCTCCTCAACAGTATATTGGAAGTTTCTTTGGATCTCAGTTCGTACAAATTTATAGAAATTATATGCTAAATATTAGCAAAAACTAATTACAGTATTTCTTCGTAAAGGGGGGTTGGAGAAATCTGCGTAAATATTTCTCACGTCGTGAAATTACATTAATATTTAATTATAATAATATTACCTATTCTGGGGATAGAAGCATCCCGATATAAGAGTACAATAGATTATTATTTACATAGAAGGGCTGTTTCGTCTATGTGAATAATAAAGAAATAATATTATTTATTTTATTTACTTTTATATAAAGAACCATTATGTTCATTATTTTTGGTGAACACCAATCTATCATTTACGACCCGTTAATGGAAACCCGCTGTGAACAATAAAACGGACATTGAAAATACAGTAGAAACCGTTTATAATGACACCGATTGTAATGACAAACCGGGTTTAATGACCTTAAGTTGAAAGTCCCTGGAAAAATTGTATATTGTATGATCGAATTTGTATCGGTTATTATGACGTCTATTTAAAGACTAAATGGATGTTATGACGTCTATTTAATGACTAAACGGATGTTATGACGTTTATTTTTGGTTATTTTAGTAAAAATACTAATGACATTTATCATAATTACTGCATTTATCGAAGCTAATATAACTACAAAAGTGTTACAAACTAAAATAACAGATTATTTTAGTATGTAAATTTTTAGTTTTTTTTTTTAAAAAAAAACTAAACAAATATAATAATAATAATAAATTGTATTATACTATAATTTGTATGTATTTTGATCATAATTTCGTGACAAAAGTAGAATACATTTGTAATACATAATATATATATATATATAATGTTCATATAACTTAATTATTAAATTTAAAATTTTTTTTTATCATTTTGGTTATACTGACTATCGGTTATTATGACCAATATTGACCAGTCCCTTGAATGTCATTATATACGGTTTCTACTGTATTCCTTTACAATTAAACACCCTCAACCAAGGAGTATATCACATTCCCACCGAAGGCATGAAGAATATCTGATTTTTTAAATTATCATACGTAGACATCAAATCCGTAGAGGTCCTTCTTGTAGTATTAATACGTACACATTTAGCCGGCTGCAGCGAACACTTGTTGAAATCAAACAAAAACGACCAATGAAAATATAACACGATATTAAAAAAAAAAAAATACTCGTGTAAATCAAATAAACGCGTCCAATGAAATTACAACACGAAGTTAAAATATTAACAAGAACGAGTAGTAATGGTAGTGGATTTGTCGTGCGAACAGAGCGCCAACTGCGTAGTATAAAATTATTCGCGATGAAGACTCGTGGTGCACTGACCGTATTTATATTATTATCGCCTTTTACAGTTCTACTACTCGACGGACACATGACCGACGATGACGACGGTTCAACAAGTGATGGAAACGGATACGTGGAAAATGGGATACGGGCCTTTTTCAAACGACTCGAGCTCAACCCTAGCTTTCTCACAGAGAGGAAAGTGTTTTTACGAGACCAAGTAATTTCCATACAAGATTACGTTAGATCGTCCACTCCGGACGGATCGACCGATTTGTTGTCTGTTAAAAGGGAAAATATGACCGAGCTAATAAAACTGATCATTATCGCTATATCCTGCGAGTACAGTGAATATGCGTATCATCATGTTAAAATCGTGGACAATATACTATCGTACTACACCGAAAAAATAGAGAGATCAATCAGTCAAATGAAAAAACGACAACACGTAAACTCGTGTTTAACAGAATATCATTCGTTCACGTTCAATGACAGTAAATTATTCGACCGTATTTCTGATATGATATTAACGTTAGTGGGTTTAACGAATACAATCAAAACTTTGGCAACCAAAAATCTAGTTTTAATGAGCATTTTTGTGTCTTGGTACACGTTTCTGGATGATTTCCAAAGAAATAGCGGTGCTATAAAGCGTCGTGTGAAAAATTTTGCGACCAAACCGTTACAGCTCGATTCTATATACATCACGAATATTCAAATACAGAAACGTTTAGGACGGTTTATGATTGAAAATTGCTATCGACCTGAGGAGTTTGAAGATTTTAAAAAAAAATTGAGGCTTCAGATACTCGAAATGCCGGAACACGTAAATTATAATCAGTCTCTGTACACAGTTACCGAAAATTTAAAGACATTAACACACACCGAATTGGCAGGTATAAGTGAGCAAGGCATGTTTGTAATAAGTACAGTATCCAACACATATTGGAAGTCATCAATAGTCCTCTACGATAAAGTAACATTCCAGACTGGAAGAAAATATGAAAGTTACTACGTAGGACTCGTAAATTTAGCGAAAATTAATAAAATCAAAAGTTCTATACACGTTGAAACCATTTTAGAACTAGAAAAACAACTACTCGATTCGATTATAGAAATAATTATAGGCTACGTCGTAAACAAGTTGAGAACGATCCAAAACGATGTCCCTGTTTTGGAAAAAAGTAGAGAGTGCAAAACGTTTTTGGTCGACATGTTGCAAAAGTACATAACGATGTTTATTGCCGGCGGTCAACCAATTTATTTGACAGACGAAATGATAGCGATAAAAATCAAATTGTGTTACGTTTGCGTTTTGATGGAATCTTTTGAAAAAAACAAAGACACTATAAACGTATACGTCACTGAACTGGAAGCGTTAAATTCGTCTTCACCAATAGTCGGTACAGATGTCGAAGAACTCTTAGATTTCCTGTCCGCGACGGTGATATGCGCGAAATTACACCCCGTCATATCGAACACGTTTTGGAGACGAATCGATGACTATGATCCCGCCGACACGCCGTCGTCGAAATACGCTGTCGATTATTATCAATACCTGTACACCGACTCGTACGGTTTGATGATATCGAATCAAGATTTGTTTTGCAATAAATTAGCCGGTGCACGTTTAGTCTTAGATAATGTAGAGAATAAAATAACCGAATGTTTAGATACTAATTTCGGTTCCGATTCCGACGCGTTCGCGAATTGTTTAAAAGAATTTCGAACATTATACGGCGATGTGAAAGCCGATATAACTCGCGCAGTTCAAGACAGCTCTGCGGTCGAAATAGATGTGTTCTGGAACCCATTTTTACTCGCGCTGACCTGTAACGGTGAATATATCGATTCGTTTTGCGAAAAACAATCAATATCACTTGACGATAGTCGCGCACTACTTCAACGTTTCAGAACGTTCGCGTACGCGATAAGTTACATGCTGGATGAACGCTACAGTGTCGGTTGTGATCAAACGTCAATAACTCGTTTAACAACGAAAAGCGATGTTCCCGGTACGGAAACGGAATCGGAGGAGAATCCGATGACAATAAAATCGTCCGGGATCTTAAACGTCGGTAATATTCCGAACACGGGATCGGAACCGGATGAAAACGGAGTGACAGAAAGATCGTCTGGGGTTTCGGACTTTTCGAAGCTTAAAAAACGTTTTCGTTCTTTCGACGACATCGCAACGAAACTGTTGCGTGAATTCCCCGGAGTAGACATCGCATTGCGCTGGGACGGTTCCGAAATGACTCTGAGGGAAGTGCATCAGATTTATACGAATCGCATGTTTGACGTTCATGACGCTTACGATTATTACCGTTTTATCGCGAAATGGATATCGACTTTGGTGTACTCTAGGCTGACGGACGTCGTAGACGCGGTACTACGAGACAATAGTTACAAGCTCACCGTCAACGATAAAATGTTATTACGGTTGTGTGTACAAATATTTAAGGACGGAATTTTAAATTCTTTTTTAAAACGAAAACGAGTGGGAGTGTTCACCGTTCTAGTGGAAGCGATCGTTACGTTAGACGATTACACCGCCGCCAGTGATAAGAACATTGATATGTACTCGACATTTTTTTGTTACGTTTTTGATTCTGTCGGCTTCGTACCATATTCTCTGCCTGCAAATATTACGATTGGAATCGTTCCGGAACGTATTGAGCGACTTCACTCAGATGTCGGACGTTTATTGTCGGTGTTCTTGACGTCCACATAAATACCGAAATCGTTGTACATATTTTATCAATATGATACATTTTTACACATATTTGTTTACATTATTTTTGTGTTTAATGCGATGATAGATGATATCCGAGTGTAGCAGTTACCATAATTAATTTATTGTACTCTAGTTTAAATCGTTAATTGTTTTTAATAAATCATAATATTTTTAACGAGTACGAAATTCTTATATTATTATCTATTTATAGAATTAAATTTATTATAAGAAACTAATGGACTTACAATATTTGAATATTTGGTCTGAATTTTCATCTTTACATTTTTGTACACACATTTTTCAAATGTAATACTTTACTCTTTGAAACATACATCTAAAGTTAAAAATCGATGAACGAGTTGTCGTCGTTAGATAATTTGATATCTTCAAGCAGGCGTATTTTTAGCAATGATCATTTACAATTGCCCCCTCCTCCTTTATTTATGAGCACAATACATTTATTAACTTTGTTATTAATGATTTTCTTTATGAATGTAAATTTTTATTCGAATTGTTTTGAAAAGTCCAAATTCCTTAATACACTTAGAATTTATGCAAAAATTAGACCATCCTTAGAAATAACTACTCAAATTACTATCAGTAATTATCCATGTCGCATCAAAATTAATCATCGCTTCCGTTTTATGAATCGTAGTAATTCTTTAGTTTAAATAAATTTCAGTTCTTTAGCCTCCAATTGAACTTTAATTATTTATAAATGCATGTTTCAATTTTATAATTTTTATGTTGCACTGTTACACTAGGTACATTTTATTTTTATTTTGTAAAAAGTGCAAACCAGGGTTGAATGAATGACAAAATAAATATAAAGAACCAGTAGGTTTATTATTTTTGGTGACCACGAATTAATATTTACGACCAGTAGATTGAAACCCACCGGTTTAAGCGAATAATTATAAACGGACTTAATAATATTTTTTTACAATTCAAAACGCACAATAAGAGTATCCCATTCGAGGTGCCAAAAATACACATGGTATGAAGTATATCAGATTTACTCAATAATAAATTTATAACAGATAAGAGAAATCTGTAAGAATTGTACGTATTTACGTATTTTCAGCAAGCTGCGTAAAGAACACTTGTGGAAAATAAATAAACGCGTCCAATGAAAATATACCACGTTGTTAAATTATTTGTAATAGAAAAAAAAAAAAAAAAAAAGTAATTATAGTAGAATCGTCGTGCGAACAAAACGTCTACACTGCGTACTGAAAATTATTCACAATGATAAAGACAAGTAGTGTATTAATCGTATTCGTTTTCATGTCGCATTTTACAGTTCTACTAATCGACGGACATATTACTGACGATGACTCGGAACAGCTAAGAAACGAAGGTTCAACAAGTGATGGAAATGGATTCGCAGAAAAAGCCGAGATACGGGGTTTTTTCGAAAAACTCAAGCACAATCCTAGATTTCTTACACGCAGGAAAGTGTTTATCCGAGACCAAGTCATTTCGATACAAGATTACGTTAAATCGTCCACTCGGGACGGATCGGCCGATTTATTGTCTATACGCAGAGAAAATGTGTCCGAGCTACTGAATTTGATTATCATAGCCGTATCATGTGAGTACAGTGAATATGCGTATTATCACGTTAAACTTACGGATAATTTACTTTCATTCTACACCAAAAAACTAGAGAAATCCGCCAGTGAACCGATGAAACGACAACATGTAAATAATTTTTTACAGCAGTATCATAAGTTTGTGTTCGATGATATTAATATTCTCGGCTATATTTCAGATATGATATTAACGCTAACGGGTTTAACGAATTCAACCAAACATTTGACATCGAAAAATTTAGTCTTAATGAGAATTTTATTGTCTTGGTACACGTTTTTGGATGATTTCCATAGAAATAGCGGTGCTTTAAAGTCCAATCAGAAATCTTTTCCGTCCAAAGCGTTACAGATCGATTCTATATACATCACGAACATTCAAATACAGAAACGTTTAGGACGGTATATGGTTGAAAATTGCATTCGACCTGAGGAGTTTGACAGTTTTAAAAAGAACCTAAAACTTATGATCGCTACAATGAAAGGATTCATAAATCATAATTATCACAAGACTATGACCGACAATTTAATAGAACTAATATATACCGAAATCGCAGGTGTTAGTGGGCAAAATATGTTGTTTGTAGTAAGTTCGACATCCAGAATTTATTGGAGGTCATCAGTACTTGTCTACAATAAAGTAACATCTCAGATTGTGAGAAACGAACGCGAGGACGTAGGACTCGAAAATATCGACAAAATCAATGAAATCAAACGTACTGTACATGTTGAATCGATATTAAAACTAGAAAAACAATTACTGGATTCAATTAAAGAAATAATTATAGGCTACGTTGTAAACAAGTTGAGAACGATCCAAAATGATGTCTCTATTTTGGAAAAAAGTAGAGAGTGCAAAACGTTTTTGCACGAAACTCTGCAAAAGTACATAACGATGTTTATTGCCGGCGGTCAACCGATATATTTGACTGACCAAATGGTCGCGGTGAAAATCAAATTGTGTTACGTTTGTCTTTTGATGGAATCGTTCGAAAAAAACAAATACATTATAAACGTATACGTTACTGAGTGGGAAGCATCATCGAATTCGTTACCAATAATCGGTACTGATATCGAAGAATTCTTAGATTTCCTGTCGAAGACGGTGATATGCGCGAAATTACATCCGGCCGTGTCGAACACGTTTTGGGAACGAATAGACTATGACTGTGGCGTGATGTCGTCCGAGTACGTAGTCGATTATCAATATCTGTACACCGGCCGGTACGGTTTGATGTACGCAAATCACGATTCGTTTTGCGATACATTAGCGAACACGCATTTAATATTGGACCATGTAGAAAGTCGAATAGTGAAATGTTTAGAGATTATTTACGGTTCCAATGCGGGCGGCACAGTCAAGAGCTGTTTAATCGAATTCGGAAAGCTGTACGGTAATATGAAATCCGAAATAACTCACGCGGTTATCGATAGCTGTGCGGACGAAAAAGACGTTTTCTGGAATCCGTTCCTACTGACACTGACCTATAACGGTGAATGTATCGAGTCGTTTTGCCGTGAACAATCGATATCGTTTGACGATCGCATGGAAATCCATCGTTTGAGGACGTTCGCGTACGCGACGAAACTCGCGTTGGAAGAACGTCACCACGTGGATTGCAATTATCCGTCGATATCCGATATAATAATGTCGGGCGACAATATGCCGAGGACGAAATCGGGATCGGATGAAAATTATTGGCCGACACAAATATCCGCGGGCAATTCGGATTTTATAGAGGTCAAAAAACGTTTTCGGTTTTTCCGCGACGTCGCGATGAAAATGTTGTACGGATTTCCCGGTGAAGAAATCAAACTTTATTACCGGGGCGGTGGTTCGGAAATGACGCTACGTGAAGCGCATGAGATTTACACGAAAACCGTGTTGTTCGACGTTCAGGACGCTTACGATTATTACGGGTTCGTCGTGAAATGGATCTGGACACTGGTGTACTCGAGGCTGATGGACGTTGTCGACGCGGTACTACGAGACAATTATTATTACAAGCTCACCGTCGACGATAAAACGGTATTGCTGTCGTGCGCACAAATGTTCAGAGACGCGATTTTCAAACGAAAACACGTGGGCGAATTGTTCACCGTTCTCGTGCAAGCCGTCGTGACGTTAGACGATTACACCGTCGCCGATGACGAGCACAACGACGTGTACACAACGATGATTTTTCGTTACGGGTTTGAATCCGTCGGCCTCGTACGACACACTTCGCCTGCAAATACGATCGGAATCGTTCCCGAATGTATTCAACGACTTCACTCGGACGTTGGACGTCTAGTGGCGATGTTCGCGATGCCCAATTGAAAACCAACTACTTCGTGAGCGTAAACGTTCATAATTACATTTTTATTTTATACTTACGAATCGAAATCATATAATAATATATTTTATAAACTTGCTAATGATTCCAAAAAAAAACAAAAAAATGTTTTTACATTCATACAAATTTTACATATTGTTCATACCTACTAAATTTTACAACATTGTATATTATGTTTTACATATTTGTTTATTTAATTTTTGTGTTCATGTGAGTTTTAATTAATATTATTAAAGTGTAATCTGATTATAGATGATACACGAGAGCAGTGGTTACCATTTTAATTTAGTGTACTCTAGGACAATTCATGAATTATTTTTAAGAAATCATACTATTATTATGTGGTATGAAATTCTGGTATCATTGTCTATTCATAGAGTTATAAGAAATCAAGACATATTTGAATACTAGGTCTGAATCCTTCTCTTCAAATTTTTGTCCAGCACAGATTTTTCAAATGTAACCCTGTAATCTTTAAAATATTCATCTAACACACAAAAATCGATAAATGAGTTGTGATCGTCAGATAATTGGGTACCTTCAAGCCGGCGTATTTTTAGCAATGATCAAAAACTATTTTACCCTCCAACTTTATTTATGAGTGCAGTATATTTATTATCTTTGTTATTGATTATTTTCTTTAAGAATGTTAATTTTTATTCTAATAAATAAAAAAAAAAAAAAATAAGATTCATTATTTGTTTCATGTATGCAAACCCATTTTATTCGTTAACGCACTTTGGTAGATATATGCATAAATAATATTCTTAAGTAAAACCACCTGTTGGTATATTCGCAATAGTAGTTCCACTGAACATTTTATTTTTAGTTTGTAAAAATTGTCCACCAGCATTGAATAAAAAAATTATTAAATATAAAGAACCAGTATGTTAATTATTTTTGGTTGCCTGCAGGCCCCAAACTACCATTTATGACCAGTAAATTGACACCCTCTGATTTAAATGAATAATAAAATGGATTTAAAAATAATTCATTACAATTCAAAGCACTCACTATGAGTGTATTATTCGAGGTGCCAAAAATGCATTCGATACAAAGTATATCGGATTTTCTTGATTATCATAGTTACTTTATTTGTTGACGTCTCCGTTATAATTATTTACATACTTTCAGCCAGCAGCAGAGAACACTTGAAGAAAATAAATAAACGCGTCCAATGAAAATATACCACGTCGTTAAAATAATATGTGAATAACAATTATAAGAAAAAAAAAAATATATATATACGAGTATATATATATATATATACAGAATTTACTGCGCAGTGAAAATTGTTCGAGATGAATACTCGTAGTGCGTTAATCGTAATTATTTCACTATCGTTCTTTACCGCATCACTACTCGATGGACATAAAACTGACGATGATGAACGTTCAACAAGTAGTGATGAAAATGGATTCGCGAAAAGAGCGACGCAGACCTTTTTCCAAAAACTCAAAAACAATCCTAGTTTTCTTACACGCAGGATAGTGAACGTCCGAGACCAAATGATTTCGATACAAGACTACGTGAAAACGTCCACTCCCGACGGTTCGACCGATTTATTGGCCGTTCGAAGAGAAAACGTGTCCGAGTTATTGAATTTGATTGTTATCGCCATATCCTGTGAGTACAGCGAGTTTGCGTATTACCACATTAAACTCGTGGACAATTTAATTTCGTTCTACACCGGGAAAATAACCAACACTACCAGTTTACCGGTGAAACGACAAAACGTAAATAAATGTTTAAAACAATATCATTCGGTTACGTTTGATACTATTAATATTTTCAACCATATTTCCGACATGATTTTAACGTTATCGGGATTTACGAAAATGACCAATTATTTGGCACACAGAAATCTGGAAGTAATGACGGTTTTACTGTCTTGGTACACGTTTCTGGACGATATCCGTAGAAACAGCAGTGCTGTAAATTCTCGAGGGAAATCTTTTGCGAGCAAAGCGTTACAGCTCGATTCTATACACATCACGAATATCCAAATACAAAAGCGTTTAGGACGGTATATGGTTGAACATTGCTATAGACCCAAAAAGTTTGAAAATTTTTTAAAAAAAATCAATCATCAAATAGCCAAAATGAAGGGATTCTTGGATTATAAATATCACGTGAAATTGACCGAAAATTTAAATACATTAATATATACCGAATCAACAGGTATAAGCGGGCAAAATAGGTTCGTAGTGAGTACGACATCTGAATATAATTGGATTTCGTCGATACGTCTTAACGATAAAATAACATCTGAGTTCATAAAGAACGAACGGCAACATACAGCGTTCGATAATGTCGTGAAAATGAATAAAATCCATCGTGCCAAACACGTTGAAACCATATTATTAGTACACGAAAAACAACTGCTGGATTCAATCAAAGACGTGATTACGGGTTACGTGGTGAACGCGTTGAAAACGATCGTAGAAATGGTGCCGGTATGGGAAAAAAGTGTTGCGTGTAAAAAGTTTTTGCTCGACATATTGCAAAAGTATATAACGATATTCGTTGCCGGCGGTCAACCGATTTATTTGACAAACGAAATGGCGGCGGTAAAAATCGAATTATGGTATATTTGCTTGTTGATGGAATCGTTCGTGACGAACCGCGACAGTGTAACTGTGTACGTCGGTAAATTGGAAGCTTTAAACAATTCGTCGATGACAATCGTGGGCAAGGGTTTGGAACAATTTTTGGAATTCCTGTCTGCGACGGTAATATGCGCGAAATTACATCCGGTCGTGTCGAACGCGTTTTGGGAACGAATAGACTACTACTACTACGATTCCGATGCAGAGCTGTGGTCGGAGTACGTTGTGGATTATCAATATCTGTACACAGGCCTCAGGTCAAATGACGACGCGTTTTTGCCACCGACTAGCGAGTAGAACGTTTCCGTTATTGGACAGAGTAAAAAGTCAAATAAACGTATGTTCAGAGATTGTTCACGGTTCCGATCCCGGTGCACTCGGTGAGGTCAAGACTTGTTTGGACAAATTTCACTCGTTGTACGTATGACGAAATGAAATCCGACGTCACCGACGCGGTCGTCAGCAGCTGTGCGGCGGAAAAAGACGTTTTCTGGAATCCGTTTCTGCTCACGCTGACCGTTAACGGCGAATGTATCCAGTCGCTTTGCCGAGAACAATCATCAATATCGTTTGATAACCGCGTGGAAATTGATCGTTTCAAAACTTTCGCGTACGCGACGAAACTCGCGTTAGAAGAACGTCATCAGGTGAATTGCGATAAGCTGTCGATAGTCGGCATGACGGAGGCGCGTGTTTCTAGCGCGGAATTGGACGCGGACGACAGCGGCGTGACGCGAAAAACACCCGGCGCTTTGGACTCTGTGGAACGTTTTCGGGTTTTCCGCGACGTGGCGGCGCGATTGTTGCACGGATTTCCCGGCGTAGAGATCAAACTGCATTGGGGCGGTTCGGAAGTGACACTGAGAGAAGTGCACGAGATTTACGCGAAACGCACGTTCGACATTCGGTCGGCTAACGATTACCACGCGTTCGCGGTGAAATGGATGCGGACACTGGTGTACCGGAGGCTGATGGAAGTGTTCGACGCCGTTCTACGTGACGTCCGTTATAAGCTCACCGTTCGCGATAAAACGGCACTGCGGTCGTGCGTTAAATATTTCAAGAATCCGATTTTCAAACGCAAGCGATTGGGCGACCCGTTCACCGTGCTCGTGGCGGCCGTCGTGTCGCTGAACGATAACGCGGCCGAAGACGGCGGTCATTATTATTCCGACAACGTGTACACGACGTTCCTTCGCTCCGAGTTCGATGTCGTCGGTCTCGCCGCACGACATTCTCTGCCTGCGGCCGCCGACACGGACGGAAGCGTTCCCGCGCGTATCGAGCGACTTCGCTCGCATGTTGGACGTCTATTAGCGTCGTTTGCAACTTCCGTTCAAAACACTTTCAACGCATAACCGTTCACAATTAATAATTTGTACGTTATATTACAATATGTTTAGCCTATATTTGCACATTGAATAAATTATGGTAGCTTTATAAAATGTATTAAGACTTTTTTTACCTTATGTATATAGAATCTTCGACAATATTATATTAATATATAAATAAGGTATTAAAAGGTATCGATTTTATTTGTTTAATATCTGACCGGTTATATTATGTAAACGTTTTTTTCTAAATTTAAAATTTTACAATATAGTGTTCATTTATTAGAAAACAATTAGAGTTAATTAGTGTACTATTGCAAAATAGATATAATTTAAATTTATGATCTTCAAAGTAACTACTTGAGAAATAATGGCATAGCATAAAAGACGTCATGTAGGGAGTTTCTTAGGACATCTGGACTGAGAGACAAATTAACGGATAATCCTGTATGATGACGTATAGAAGTATATATATATATATATATATAGTATCTAACGTTCAAGTAAATAATAATAATATTAAAAAAACAAACATAATTATTTTGTTCGTGAATTATGATCGTTATTCGAACTGCTTACCGTCCATTAAAGAGTTCTCGTAAACTACGTTGAATGAATCATTGAAAACTATATAATATTTTACCAGACATTTTCAGTAAATATTAAAAATATAAAGTGCAAAAGTTTTACATGAATGATGGAAATGTAAAGTATTTAATGCATTTCGAACTTTCAAGAGGTGTGAAAAATGCAAAGTACGTCATTAAAGAGAAATGTAAATCATAAAATTATATTTACCCAAATGAAATAAAAAACATTTAAATTTATTTTTGTTAACTATAATATGTATAGGTAATACAGTAAAAACGATTTATTTTGTTTTATGTTTATTTATTAATAATAATAATAATAAAAAAAAAGGTTTAGTTTTACTAATATAAAATATCAAACTGAAAATATAAAAATTAATATCTATACACGAACATTTTTGTTATTACCAGGGCTCGGGACTTTATAATAATTTAACCATAGCAAATGGAAGCGTTCCGGAACGTATTGCGCAACTTCACTTTGACGTTCATCGTCTATTAGAGGTGTTCGTAACTTCTGCTTAAAAACTGAATATATCAATACTTTTTATATTTTATATTTTATAAATCACCCACCACCAGCATATTATTGTATAAATACCCACTAAAATCTACAGCGTAATATATTTACACATTTATTCATTTTATATTTATGTTCGCCTGAGTTTTATTTAACAATATACATGTGTAACCTGTTATCACATGTTAATTAGTTATTGTTTTAGATTCTACGTGATTGTGAGGAATATAATCGGTTTTACAAATATGTGCGGTTTTTTTTCGTATTTATGGTATCACGATAACGGGTAGAGACACTGGTCCAAAAGTTTAGATCAGTAACTCTATAGGAAATGTTTTCTAGTCGGTGGTACTTTTGAGAGGTCATTTTTTCGAAATTTTCGATAATTTTTTTAAGTACAAGCCTAGACTACCGAAAAATTGACAAAAAACGGTAAAAAACAACATAACTAGAATTTTCGTAAATTCGTTTTTTTCTTTTTCATTTTTTACATTATTCCCAAAATAATGGAGCTAAAAAGTTGAAACTTTCACCAAGTACTAAAAATAGTCACGCGCGTACACCTCATAAAATTTTTAAAGACATTTGACCAATTTTGAAATAAGTACGACATTTTGAAAATTTCGGTTATTTCTCGTTTTTTGTTAGTTTTTAATTCATAAAATTTTAACGTATGGATAACGGCCCTAAAAAAAATCTCAAAAACGTAAGTCAACATTTTTTTTTTTTATAATTATTGAAACTTAGTATTTTGACAGAATTCATTAGTTTTACATAAAATTACACACTTAGATGCATATAAAAGATATATGGTTCAACCGATCTTTAAGAAACTTTGTACTTAGGTGGAGAAGGACATTTCAAATGTTTTAGTGTAAGACAATTTTTCACAGACATATAATTAAAAATATTACAAGGTTTTTAATGAAAAAAAAAAAAAAAAAATCAAAAATCGTGCGAAAAAATTACTATAAATATTAAATACTGTAAATAAAAATAAACATGGATTACTTTGTTACTAATTGATAATATTGGACTATTACAGGTCATTTGAAAAAATTTAGTGAATTTTATTCGATGAGCCCATCATTGGAATATAAGTGAATTATATAAATAGCTCAAAACCGAGGGATTCCCATTAAAATACCAAAATGCCAATTACACTAATGACTGAGTGGTTGACTAATGAATATTGATTTAAAAAAATAGATTTTGACTTCATTTTTTATTTTTATTAAATTATTAATAAATAATATTTATTTAATTAAGAATTGTTTTATTAAAGAAATGATTTATCGTTTCTTTAAAACTTAATACGCTCACCAAGAGCTTCACACCTGAGGTGCGAAGAATACCCGTCGTGCAAAGTAAATATCTGGACCGAAGTAATATAAGTTACTATAATAGAACACTGTTTTCGTTTATATTACAAAGGTTATTAATATTTCTCTCTTGATATTCAATAAAATAATTGATGAAATGAAAAAAAAAAAAAAAATACAAAACTTATACGTACATTGAATGGTGATCTATAACAATAATGTAGATATAATATTATGATTTGTGTACACATAAATAACAAAATTATTGTAGTTGGATTAATCTAAGCTTCATTTAATTTTCAAGGATCACGGTCGATATTTTGCTGGGATTAGACAATTAATAATTTATTTTGTTAGAGATTTTGACATATCACTCTACCATAATATGCCTATTACTTTACATGATATATCAATCGTTAATTAAGTTTCTAGGGTTAGGTATATTTTTTTTTTTTTTAAATTATTTACCAGTTGCTTCTATTAGAGATTTAGGTATTTTACTCAAACTTAATATGTCTTTTTCTTAACGCAGTAAATCAATTGTCAATATAGCATTTAAAACGCTAGTATCCTACTATTAATATAAAATAGTTGTTTCCGCTATACGAATAATACTAATAATTGTATAATTATTATTATTATTATTATTATTATTGTTACTACATTCGTAGAGGTCCCGGTATAATATTTATACACACTTTCGGCCGGTTACAGAAAAAAAAAAACACTTGTTGAAATCAAATAAAAATATCCAATGAAAATACAGCACGTCATTGAAACTATGATATAATAACGATATTAAGTAATTATTATAAAATAGTGGATTCGCGTTGAGAACAGTAAAAATTAATCGCCATGAAGACGCATAGCGTGTTAATCGTATTTGTTTTACCGTTGTCTTTTACCGTTCCACTACTCGACGGGATGAACACTAACGGTGAGCTACAAAACGAAGGTTCGACAAATAATGATGAATATGAATACGCGGTAAGAGAGATATGGACGTTTTTCGAAAAACTCAAGCGAAACGAAAGATTTTTTACACTCAGAAAAGTGTTTATCCGAGACCGAGAAATTTCCGTGCAAGATTTCGTTAAATCGTCCACTCCGGACGGAACGACGGCTGATTTCTTGTCTATCCGGAGAGAAAGCGTGGCCGAGCTACTGAAATTGATAATTATCGCCGTATCCTGTGAGTACAGTGACTATGCGTATTATCACGTTAAACTCGTAGACAACATTCTTTCTTGTTACACCGAAAAATTAACGAAATCCACCAGCAATCAGTTCAAACGAAAACTCGTGAACAATTTTCTAAAACAATATCACTCGTTAATGTTCGGCAATAGTAATATTTTCGACCACATTTCGGATATGGTATTAACGTTAGCTGGTTTAACGAATATAGCCGAAAATTTGGCGTCCAAAAACCTAGACTTAATGAGAATTTTATTGTCTTGGTACACGTTTCTGGACGATATACACAGAAGTAACGTCGTTATACATCCTAATGCGGAACGTTTTACGTCCAAACTGTTACAGATCGACACTGTTTACATCACGAACGTTCAAATACAAAAACGTTTAGCGAGGTATATGGTTGAAAACTGCTATCGACCGGAGGTGTTTGACGAATTAAAAAAATGCGTAAAGCGTAAAATAGTCGCAATACCGGATCTCTCGGATTATAATTACGACGACGTTATTTTGACGGAAAATTTGAAGCAATTAATATATCCGGATTTCGGGAACGACGGTGGAAAAGAGAGGTTTGTCGTTAGTACTACGTTGGAAAAACATTGGATTCCATCGATACTCATTTACAATAGACTAACGTCTGAGGCTATAAAAAACGAACGCGAAGACCAAAACCGTATCCCGAGTATGGACGAAGTAAAACGCGCCATACACGTCGAATCGATATTATTGCACGAAAAACGATTTCTGGATTCGATCAGAGAAATAATCGTAGGTTACTTGGTAAACGAGTTGAAAACGATCGTAGAAATTGTCCCGGTACGGGAAAAATGTATGGAATGTAAAACGTTTTTGCTCGACATATTGCAAAAGTATTTGATAATATTCGTTGCCGGCGGTCAACCGATTTATTTGACAAACGAAATGGCGGCGGTGAAAGTCAAATTATGGTATATTTGCTTGTTGATGGAATCGTTTGAACGAAACCGCGAAAGTGTCAATATGTACATTATTAATTTGGAAGCTTTAGGCAATTCATCGATGACAGTATTCGGTAAGGATTTCGAACAATTTTTGGAATTCCTGTCCGCGACGGTAATATGCGTGAAATTACATCCGGTCGTGTCGAACACGTTTTGGGAGCGGATAGACTACGATCCCGGTATGCCTTCGTCGGAGTACATTGTCGATTACCAATATCTGTACACCGGCCGGTACGGTGCGATGATCTCGAGTCACGATTCGTTTTGCCAGAAATTGTCGAACGCGTTTTTATTATTAAACAACGTAGAATATATGATTAGGAAATGTTTAAGTCTTATTTACCATACAGATCCCACTACGCTTATGATTTGTTTGAAGAAATTTCGCACGTTATATGTCAATTTTAAATCCGATATAACCAGTGTGGTGGTCGGCAGCTATGCGACTGATAAACACATCTTCTGGTACCCGTTTTTGCTCACACTGGCCGATAACGCCGAGCACATCGAGTCGTTTTGCAACAAAGAATCAATATCGACTACTGACCATCGCGTTGAAATTCAAAATTTTCGAACGTTCGTGTACGCGATAAAACTCGTGTTCGAACAAAGTACGCAAGTGAATTGCGGTAAGCCGTCCGTAGCCGATCTGATGATTGGCACGATCGCGAGTGAGGAATTACTGAAATCGGATAAAAACCGAGTGACAATATTAAAATCGTCCGGGGGGGACCCTTTGACGAGTCAAAAACGTTATTGGTTTTTCCGAGACATCGAAACGAAACTGTTGTTCGGATTTCCCGGTGTGGAAATCAAATTGCGTTGGGGCGGTTCGGAAACGACTCTGAAAGAAGTGCACGACACTTACACGAGACGCATGTTTGACGTTCAGGACGCTTACGATTATTACGGATACGTCGTGAAATGGATCTGGACACTGGTGTACTCGAGGCTGATGGACGTTTTCGACGCGATGCGACTTGACAATTCATACAAGCTCACACTGGTCGATAAATCGGCATTGCTGTCATGCATTACGATATTCAAGAACTTAAAACCGATTTTCAATCGTAAGCGTGTAGGCTACCTGTTCTCCATGCTCGTGAAGGCCATCGTGTCGTTAAGCGAAGACAGGCATAACGACATGTACACCACGTTTCTCCGCTACGAGTTCGAATTCGTCGGTCTGGTAAAATATCCTTTGCCTTCGAATACGAATGGAAGTGTTCCGGAATGCATTATGCAACTTCATTCAAATGTCGAACACCTAATGGCAGTGTTTGCAACGACAACTTAAAAACTACTGAAATCTTTCATGTTCAGTGCATAACCGTTTGTTTAATTTTAATTTTATTATTTTACTCTATGATTCGCTAATTCTGTAGACTTTATACATACATTTATTTACATTAGTTTTATGTTCATGTGAATTTTATTCAGTATTATTTATGTTTAATTGGATTATATCCAAAACTATTAGGTTTCATTTTTATTCATTATGCTGTAGGCTAAATTGTAAATAATTTTATAAGTAGAATTTGAAGAATTCCTAATCTGAAGGTAATAATATTTAAAAAAAAATATACATAATTGTTTATTATGTATAGTATATTATATCTTTGTTTTATATTATTATTTATACCATATATTATATTTTTTTATATATTGTAATTAAATGAATACGAAATGATTTAAAATAGAACAATTGTAAATAATTAACAACCAAATTTGAACGTTCTCAAAATCATTGTGTTGCTTTTAGAAATTACGCATTTTATTCATACCTTCTATAGTTTACAACGTGTGATAAATTTTTATACATATTTATTTATTTTATTTTTGTGTTCATGTGAGTTTTATGCTTATGTTTTCATATTCTACCTTTCCATTTCCTTATACGCTGAATCGCGTTCTGTATGAATTTTTACTACAAAGGAATCTGGAAAGAATCATTTTGATAAAATAATTTATTTTCAATTTAACGGTCAATAAAATAATAATAACTTTACGGCAATTTCATAATTATTCTGAAATTGATTTTCGGCATTTAGGGTTGAAGTTAGAACTTCTGGATCAATGCTAAAAATTACATAAAAATTCCCTAAATAGGAATAAGAAAAAAATTATATTATTTTTTTTTTAATTTACTTTTATGTAAAAAACAACCACGTTAATTATTTTCGGTGAACCCTGACGTATCATTTACGACCCCGTTGATTGAAACCCACTGATTTAAGTGAATAATGAAATGGACCTATTAAAATATTTTTTTAAAACACAACACATTCAACAGGAGTATTTCACATTTCCATTCGAGGTGCGAAGTATATCGGAATTTTCCGAAAACCGCAGTCATTAGACCCATATAGGAAACTCGTATACGTGTTTTCAGCCGGATGCGTAGAACACTTGTGGAAATCAAATAAACGTGTCCAATGAAAGTATAGCACGTCGTTAATAAGTAATTATTGTAACAATATTATTATAAGTCAAAAACAGTGGATTTGTCGTACGGGAAAGAAAATCAGCTACTCTGCGTAGTAAAAATTATTCGCGATGAACAATTATTATTGTGCAGGAGCGTTATTCGTATATTATATTTTACTACTGTTGTCTTTTACCGTTCTGCGACTGAACGGAAATAACACCGACGATGACTGGGGACCGCGACGAAACGAAGATTCAACAAGTGATGAAAACGCATACGCGGTAGGAGAGATACGGGGATTTTACGACCAACTCAAGCGGAACAATGACTTTTTCACGCGTAGAAAAGTGTTTGTCCGCGACCGAGTAATTTCGATACGAGACTACGTTAGATCGGTTACATCAGACGGATCGACCGATTTACTTTCGGTCAGAAGAGAAAACGTGTCCGAGTTACTGGCATTGATCGCTGTCGCCGTGTCCTGTGAGTACAGTGACTTTACGTATTATCACGTCAAACTCGTGGACAATATACATTCGTTCTACACCAACAAAATAACCAAACGTAAAATCCGTGCGTCTACAAAACGAAAAAAATTAAATGAATGTTTAAAGCAATATCATTCGTTTATGTTCGATAACAGTGATATTTTCAACCACCTGTCGGATATGATATTAACGCTGGCCGGTTTAACGAACATAACCAAACATATGGCATCCAAAAATCTGGACGTAATGAGAATTTTACTCTCTTGGTACACGTTTCTGGACGACGTCCGTAGAAACAGCGGCGCTGTTATGTCTCACGCGAAACCTTATACCGTCAAGGCGTCACAGTTCGATTCCGTATACATCACGAACATCCAAGTACAAATGCGTTTAGGACGGTATATGGTTGAAAATTGCTATCGACCCGAGGCGTTTGAAGACTTCAAAGTGAAAGTGAGAAATAAAATAGACACCATGGAGGAACTCGTAGATTATGACTATCACGGTTTTTTGACCGGAAATTTAAAGACATTCATATATACCGAATTCGCAGTTTTAAGCGGGCAAGATCGTTTCGTAGTAAGTACTGCTTCTGAACATAATTGGAAGTCTTCGGTGCTCCTAAACGATAAAATAACATCTGAGACGGTGAAAAGGGAACGTGATGACATAGAACTGGAAAATATCGCGAAAATGAATGAAATCCAACGTGCCAGGCACGTCGAAACCATATTAGTACACGAGAAACAATTACTGGATTCGATTAAAGAAATAATTATGGGTTACGTGGTGAACGAGTTGAAAAGGATCGTAGAAGTTGTCCCGTTATGGGAAAAATGTGCGAAGTGCCAAACGTTATTGTTCGACATATTGCAAAAATATATAATAACGTTTATCGCCCGAGGTCAACCGTTTTATTTGACGAACGAAATGGTGGCGATAAAAACCAAATTATGGTTCATTTGTTACTTGATGGAATCGTTCGAAAAAAACCGTTTAAGTATAAACGTGTACGTCGCCAAATTGGACGCGTTAAATTCGACGACAATCGTCGGTACGGATTTCGAAAAATTCTTAGTGTTCCTATCCGACACGGTAATATGCGCGAAATTACATCCGATCGTGTCGAATACGTTTTGGGAACGAATGGACTACTACGATTCCGACACGGCGGAATACGTTGTCGATTATCAATATCTGTTCGCCGGCCGGTACGGCGTGATGATCAATTCCAAAGACAATACGTTTTGCGACCAATTGGCCAGTGCATACGTGGTGTTAGATAACGTTAAGAATTTGATAGCCGAATGTTTGATCGTGTTCTACAGTTACAATCTGGATCTGTTGAGAACTTGTTTAAACGAATTTCGTACGTTCTACGTCGAAATGAAATCCCGCATAACCGATGTGGTTGTCGGCGGCAGTGCGGCAGAAAAGGACACTTTCTGGAATCCGTTTCTACTGACAATGACCAATAACGGTGATCGTATTCAGTCGTTTTGTGACACGGAAACGATATCACTTGACCGTCTGGTGGAAATTCGACACTTCAGAACGTTCGCGTACGCGTTGAAACTCATGTTCGAAGAACGCGACCGAGTGAATTGCGACAAATCGCCGATAACCGACACGACGACTGAAGATATTTCGAGCGCGGAATTGGAATCGGATGGCAGGACAATGTCCGGGGTCCAGGGATTTTCGGAGCGTCAAAAACGATTTCGGTTTTACGGCGAAATAGCGACGAAATTGTTGCGCGGATTTCCTGGAGTGCAGATCAAACTGGTTTGGCGCTGTTCCGATGTGACGCTGAAAGAAGCGCACGAGAGTTACGCGAAAAGCACGTTTGACATTCAAGACGCCTACGATTATCATGGATTCATCGTGAAATGGACCTGGACACTCGTGTACTCCAGGCTGGTGGACGTTTTGGACGCGATCCTACGTTACGACTATTACACGCTCACTGTCGACGACACGGCGGCATTGCGGTCGTGCGTGAAAACGATCGGTGACTTAAACTCGATTTTTAAACGCAAACACGTGGGCGACCTGTTGACCATGCTCGTGGCAGCCATCATGTCGCTAAACAATAGCGCCGCCGAAGACTCGAGTCGTCGTAACAACGTGTACACGACGTTTCTCCGTTACGAGTTTGACTTTGTCGGTCTCGTTCGACATTCTTTGCATGAAAATACGAACGGAAGCGTTCCGGAATGTATTGCACGACTTCAATCGGATGTTTCGCGTCTGTTAGAGGTGTTCGTTACTCCACTTGAAAACTGAATTCGTTCTCGTTCAGTAGCGATACATTTTTCTTTTGTATTATACAAATGGTATCTTTATAAAATGTATTAGTATTTTTTACTAAATGTATAAAATCGTCGACCATATTATACTGTACGATAAGAAAAACTTTAGACATAAGGAAATAAATGAGGTACTAAAATATATCAAATATACTGCTAAATTTAAGTATATAATAAGTATGTATAAATTTACATAAAAACTCTTGATTCTTCTTCTATACAAAAAAAAAACAATTCCCCTAAAACAGCAAGCTACTCAGCCTTTTTCTAAATATGCCACAGGGTGATACTTTGTAGTGAAAATATTTAATCGATGACTAATCGATTATAAAAATTTGGAACACTGAGTTTTATATTATGTAAATATAAAATCAATATTATGTTCAAATAAATAAATAAATGCATGAAACCATAGATTAAGCATTTTTGCAGGTGTGTGCATAAAATATTCTAAATTTGAATGCAAGTATTCGCTACAGAATAGATCAAGAGACTTGGATTTATCATTAAATAAATAAAATTCGTTTTGTACAATTGTTTTACATTTAGTGGTAAAAGGTTTTGAAAAGAATTTCTTTAAATTACGATCTAAATGGCAACCGATGATTAACAGAAGGATTAAATAAAATGATAAAACAATTGTAAGAAATCTAATTTAATTTAATTTTTATCTTTCATACAAAATAAAATATAATACAGACAACGGGGAGGGCTTCAGCCCCTTAGTCTCCCCCTTCTGCGTACGCAAATGTATATAATACAAAAAGGTATAAATACATTGAATGGTGATCTATAACAATAATGTAGATAAAAAATTATAATGTGTGTACACATAAATAACAATAATTATTGTAGTTGGCTCAATCTAATCTTCATTTAATGTTCAAAGATCACGGTCAATCGTGTTGTGAGATTTAACAAGGAATAATGAACTTCTATTAGAGATTCAGATACTTTACTCGAGCATAATATGTCTTTCTCCTAACACAGTAAATCAATTGTTAATAAAACTGTTGTTTCCGTTAAACGAATAATAATAAAAATAAAAGTATTATTATTATTATTATTATTATTATCTATTATTTACATTAAAATAAAAAATAATTATTATGTTCATTGTTTTCGGTAACCACTAAACAATAATTTACGACCAATAGATTGAAACCCATTGATTTAAGTGAATAACAAAACGGACATCAGTAATTTTCTAATAATTTACCACATTCGCAGAGGTCCTCGTGTAATATTTAAACATACTTTCAACAGGCTGCACAGAACACTTGTGGAAATCAAATAATCGCGTCCAATGAAAATTGTGCACGACAGTAAATAATTATATAATATTGGAACAGATTCTGTTGTGCAATCAGTTACATCACATTGACCGCCATGAAGACGCGTAGCGTGTTAATCGTATTTATTTTACTGTCGTCTTTTACCGTTGTGCAACCGGACGGAAATAACACTGACGGTGACTCGGAGGAACCGCAACGAAACGAAGGTTCAACAATCGACGAAAACGGGTACGCGTTAAGAGAGATAAGTATGTTTTTCGAACGACTCAAACAAAACGATAGGTTTTTCACATCCAGAAAAGTGTTTATCCGAGACCGAGAAATCTCGATACATGATCACGTGAGATCGTCCACTCCGGACGGATCTACCGATTTGTTGTCCGTCAGAAGAGAAACGGTGTCCGAGTTAGTGGCGTTGATTATTGTCGCATTATCCTGTGAGTACAGTGACTATACGTATTATCACGTTAAAGTCGTGGATAAATTCCTTTCGTTTTACACCGACAAAATAGAGAAATCCAACAGTAAACAGTTGAAACCGCAACACGTGAACAAATGTTTAAAACAATATCACTCGTTTATGTTCGAAAATAGTGGTGTTTTCAACCACCTGTCGGATATGATATTAACGCTGGCGGGTTTGACGAATATAACCAAAAACGTGGCGTCCAAAAGCTTAGACTCAATGAGAATTTTACTGTCTTGGTACACGTTCCTGGACGACGTCCGTAGAAACAGCGGTGCCGAAAAAACCAATTTGTACAAACCGTTTGCGTACAAAGTGTTACAGCTCGACACCGTACGCATCACTAACGTTCAAATACAAAAGCGTCTGGGACGGTATATGGTTGAAAATTGCTATCGACCCGAGGTGTTTGAAGGTGTGAGAAGAAGCGTAAATCATAAATTAGCCACGACGCCAGGATTCTTAGAATATAATCTCGACGACAATTTGACGGAAAATTTAAAACAATTAATATATCCGGATCTCAGTGGACGAGATAGCTTCGTGGTTAGTACCGCATCGGAAAATTATTGGTTTTCATCCATACACCTTTACCATAGACTGACTTTTGAGACTATGAACAACAAAAGCGAAGACCTAATGTTCGAAAATATCCTGAACATGAGTGAAATCAAACGCGCCGTTCACGTTGAATCCATATTGTTACACGAAAAACAATTACTCGATTCGATCAGGGAAATAATCACGGGTTATGTCGTGAACAAGTTAAAAACGATCGTGAAAATAGTCCCGATTCAGGAAAAAAGTACTGAGTGCAAAAAGTTTTTAGTCGACATATTGCAAAAGTACATTATAACGTTTATGGCCGGCGGACAACCGGTTTATTTGATAAACGAAATGAAAGCGATAAAAATTAAGCTATGGTATATTTGCTTTTTGATGGAATCTTTCAAAACGAACTACAACAATATAGTCGTCTACGTTACCGAATTGGGAGCGTCACACTCGTCGCCAATTGTCGGTCCGGATTTCGAAGAATTTTTGGATTTCCTGTCGAAAACCAAAATATGCGTGAAGCTACATCCGGCTGTATCGAACACGTTTTGGGAGCGGATAGATTACGATCCCGGTATGCCGTCTTCTAAGTACGTTGTCGATTATCAATATCTGTACACCGGCCGGTACGGCGTGATGAACTCGAATCGCCATTCGTTTTGCGATAAATTAGCCAACACGTTTTTGGTACTGAATAAAGTGGAATATCTGATAAACAAATGTTTAAGCATCGTCAACGTTTCCAATGCTACTACAATTATGGCTTGTTTAGATAATTTTCGCACATTATACGTCAATTTGAAATCCGATATAACCGGTGTGGTCGTCAGCTGTAGGTCTGCCACTGAAAAAGATACACTCTGGTACCCGTTTCTACTCGCGCTGGCCGATAGCTATGAACACATTGAGTCTTTTTGCGAAATAGAATCAATATCCATTGACTATCGTGCTGAAATTGAAAATTTCAGAACGTTCTTGTACTCGACGAAACTCGCGTTCGAAGAACGCGAACAAGTGAATTGCGGTAAACCGTCCGTAGCCGATCTAACGATTGGCACGATTTCGAGCGCGGAACTGGAACCGGACGACGAAATCGGAGAGACATCGTCTGCGGTTTTGGACTTTATAAAACGTCAAAAATGTTTTCGGTTTTTCCGGGACATCGCGACGAGACTGTTGTCCAGATTTTCCGGAGTAGAAATCAAATTGCGTTGGGGCGGTTCGGAAATGACACTGAAAGAAGCGCACGAGACTTACACGAGACGCACGTTCAGCATTCAGGACGCTTACGATTATTACGGCGGATTCGTCGTGAAATGGATCTGGACGCTGGTGTACACGAGGCTGTTGGACGTTTTCGACGCGATCCAACGTGACGATTATTATTACGAGCTCACTGTCTTCGACAAAGCGATGTTACTGTCGTGCACGAAAATATTCAGAGAATTAAAACCGATTTTCAATCGTAGGCGTGTAGACGACCTGTTCTCCGTGCTGGTGACGGCCATCATGTCGTTAAGCGAAGACAAACAGAACAACATGTACACGACGTTTCTCCGCTACGAGTTCGATTTCGTCGGTCTGGTAAAATATCCTTTGGCTTCCAGTGTGAACAGAAGCGTTCCGGAATGCATTATGCAACTTCACTCGGATATTGATCACCTATTAGCAGTGTTTGTAACGACGACGTCCACTTAGTAAACTGAAATCGTTCACGTTCAATGCATACAAACCATTTTTTTGATTTTTATTTTATGAATATTTATTTACTTTATTTTTATTTTCATGTGGGTTTCATTTAATATTATTCAAGAATAATCTGATGATGGATTATCATCAAAACTATTAGTTATCAATGTTATCATTTATATTCATTATACTCTATAGGCTTAATTGTGAATTATTTTTTAAAAAATTTCACTGATGTAAAAGTGTATTAAACTATTTTATTAGTAGAATTTTAATAATTCCAAACCTACTCATTTAAAGGTTAGTATTAGTTAATTTGAAGGTAATTTTAAATAATAAGATACTAATATTCAAAAAATATACATAATCGTTTATTTGAAAAGACTTTTTTAAGATATGAAAAGTAAATACTTGTTATTGCAAAAAATTTACAATATTATTTGTATTATAATTTTACTTCGGCTGTGAATTTTTCTAACTCTATTTTATATTGTATTAAGAGCATAAATTTGTTCGTATTAAATAATCTGAAGTGTCTTATTTTTATGTAGAAATCATAAATTAAACATTTTAACTATACGTTTTATTTGTAATCACATTTCATAAAAAAATAAACATAATATTATTATTGAATTTTATCAATGTATTTCATGTAATAAGGTGACCGGAAAATAATGAATTTAGTATTATTTCTTTATGAAATATATTAGGTACGTTAGTTACATCATAGTAAGCAATGAAATATGGAGAAATTGTTTACCAAATTTTTAGGAGACAAAAACTCCAAGTTAAAGTGGATTCATATAAATCACTTTATTGAATTTTTTAATCCACTAAAATAAAGACTGGTGCGTTAAAATTAACAAATGCTAAATAGCTGTATCAACTTATTTCTATAAGTATGTAAAAACATTGAAAAAAAAAAATATATATATATATTGTAAAAATTCCATATACGTCTGTGTCACAATGATTATTTATATTTCTCTCTCGGTTTTCAATCTAATGATTGATAAAATGAAAAAAAATCAGAATTTTTAAATAAATTTTTATATTTTATTGGAAAAATTATATTTACTACTTCTTTTCATTGACATTTTTTTTTTTTTTTTATGTTATGCCGAATACGTCGTATTTATTTCAAAAAAAAAAAAAAAAAAAAAAAATGCGTGTTTGCGGAATTCTACTCGTGCACGTTCGAAAAGAAAATGTATTTTGCTCCGTCGTCAACGTTTTGTCTACTACTTTGTCGCCGTCTCGTAAGCGCAGTACAATAGACGACATAAATAAATGTCGGTCAGAAATTCCGTCATCCGACGCCTACACACATGTTATTGTAACGACTAACGATTTTTCCTATTTACGGACGCCTGAAATAAACCGTGAGTGGGCCAGCTACAACAGTAGATCCATAGAATACTAAACAGAATGGAAACCGTTTAAGAAAAGCCGGACATACTTCGCACCACGGATATTCTTCGATTCTCAGGTCAGATATTCTAGATGGGCGTGTATAATTTTTAAGAAACGATAAATAATTTCTTCAATAACGCGATTTTGAACGAAGGAAGTTCAAAAATATAAAGAACAATAGTAGTAGAGTCATTTTCAACACACTAACCAAGAGTATCTGACTCGAAGAACGAAGAATATCCGTGACAGCTTTCTTGTCAATACTTTGTTTTGCTTCATTTTACTTTGCTCTATTTTACATTTTTTTTTTTTTTATCAAATTAATAATAAAAAAAAAAAAAAAAAAAAAAAAAAAAAAAAAAAAAAAAAAAAAAATAAAAAAAAAATAATAATGAGAAAAAAGTGTTAGAGAAAAATATCCAAATTTTTTTTCACATTTGCAAAATTTATTCTTACGTCAAAATGTTTCTCATATTATAGTCTATATTTTCATTATTTTTGGATCAAAAAATTATGGTTTCCGAGTATTTTTTGTCAAATTTTGAATAGTCCCACCCCCCCAAAAAAAAAAAAAAATTAAATTCCATTATGAATTTCTATGTAAAATATTATATACTCTATGTTATAATATGTTCTTTAGAGTTTTTTGGAGAGTTATTATTAGATCCCTGCAAGTTCCGTTTAAACTATCAAACTCAGAATGAAACTAATATTAGTTTTGCGATCAAACTGATGATTGCATTCAATATGGCAAACGGTTTTTCGAGCGGCCAGAAATTCCATTCTATGTTCATTTGTTATTATGTGATTATAGAATACTGATTTAAAGTAGTTTCGACTCGACAATCAACGGCCTATTTACAGTGTTAATTTGAAATATCAAAATCATATACTATTTTGAAAACTGAAAAAAAAATGTTACCCAATGACGCAAGTCTTCTAAAATTCGCGTGACAAAATAACTCTGTACGACCCAAGCTTTGTTGTAGTCATAACTTACAAAAAAATAAATAAATAAATAAATAAAAATTGTGGCACGCGATTATAGTTCTCAAAGAATGTCGTGATCATTTTGGGATTTCCCGATCCCTGGGTTTGTTTTAATCTCTAGTTAGATCTAAAAATTAATTATTATTTTATTAGGGTACTAAAAAATTTTAAAACACCAAAGTAGATTTTGACATAACTAACTATTTTTTTTTATCTATGTTTTATATTTTAGGAATTGATTAATTTTTTTTTTGTTATTTTATGAACATTTTTTTGTGTTTTGAAATGTACGGAGTTTTGTTATGGATTAAATTCGTAAATTAAAACCTTTGCACCCTTCCGTTACGAAAGTAATAATATCAAAAAATTAAATTTGAAATACGTTATTGCATTCCGAGGTAATTTCCTCGGTTGTCCCCGCAACAGATGGTTATTACATTAGTTATATCAGCTTATCTTATAACTATAGTACAATACACGTTGATTCATTAATGTTTTTACCGTGGCTATAAAATATTAATTTTATATCTCATGCACGTTGTGGTGCGTCATTTAAAAAAAAATAAAAGTATGCGTTATCACCTCGTATGTAAGGTGAACTTATTATTTTCAAGCAATTATTACTATCCTGAAAGGACAACCCAGTTTTTTTTTTCTTCTTTTAATTAGACCCGGGGAAAAAGAAAAACATTATAAAATTCTAAAATACTCTTCGTGTATTATTTACCGAACGCATTATGAAAATATTAGGTTTAAATAATACGTTTAGCTACACCTAATTATTGAATTAGTCGCACCTAACGAGAACAATAACGAGAAGTATGATAGATGATCAATAATGGCAAAATGTGTGTTCATAATTTAGTAAAATGATTGAAAAAATTCAGATAAAATCTAGATGCAAGATAATGATATATGATCTCAATGTGGTGAACACTTGACTGAACGCCTGTTCAACAGTTTTATTGCAAACATCCAGTATGTATGTTTGGTGATATGAACATTATTGAAAATTATTTTTATTCACTGAAAACTCAAGTCAATTAAAAGATCTAGAAAAAAAATTAAATCATAGAGGGAGACACGTATGTCCGTTGTGAAAACTTCAGATATCATCTCGATTCTCCCATTCTCATATAAAGAATTTGATTTAAAAAACAATATTGTATTTCATTTGTATTCCCCTCCATTATTGATATCAATTAACAGTAATAAAATTTTGATTACTGTTAAGTGTTAATTTTTAATAACTATTATTATTTTTATTAAAAAATAAATCTAATAATTAATATAATCATCAAGAGACATTTGTTATTTATTTTTTTTTGGTAAAATATCAAATAACAATGTATGTTCTGTTAAAAAATATATTCAATTTTGTTTATTTAAATTTTAATGTATGCTATATTCTAGTTGATACATTGTATTCATTCGTGCTTAATAAAAACACCAATGATCTGGAAATTGTTTTTTGTGTTTATTATTTCATACTTATTCAAACGTAACGGAGTAACCGTCCGAGTATAAATAATTAACACTCAGTGAGTGTAAAACGAGTATTTTTTAAGTGCTAGTATGAAACACGAAACTGCCTGTATAGTCATGCAGAAAATGTAAACTTTTATTGGTTCCCGTGTTACACATCATATTCTCACGAATTCCCGGCACTTCCGGCATATCCCCTGCAATTATCTCTGGAGATTCCCGCGCAAAAGCGTTTCCTGGAATTACCCGGGAGGCGATGACCCGCAAAGCTTACCTCTTACGATCGTTTCCGTCTTTGTTCGTCTCCGCCGTGCCGAACGAACTGTACCGAAACAATCCTTTTTTGTGCGCTCTGCCGCCGCCGCCGCCACCGTCTCTTCCATGACCACCACCGTCTTTTCCAAGACCGCCGCCGCCGCCGGTCTCGTCGTCCAGTCGCTCGCCGCCCGACCGCCGACTGCAGTTGTCCGTGTACGTCTTCTCCAGGTTGGCGATGTTCTGCTCGACGTCCAACAGCATCTGCCGCTCGTCCGTCGATTCCGTCGGCGACGCGGGTCGCGAGCTGAACAACGACGGCGTCCGATTCGACCGGCCGACGGTGCCCCTGCTGCAGCCGTCTGCGCCCGAGTACTCGATGTCAAGGTCGATGGTGATCTGTAGACACACGACACGCGTTTAATAGATTTTCTTTTGACATGCGATTTCATTCTATACAACGATTTTCGACTTTGGGTCCGTTTTTTTGGATTTAGTGGCGGCCCCAACCGAAAAAATAAAATAAAAAATTGACTAGGTCTCTCATGACTATATGGTCTCAAAATAATCTGTTTAAGTAAACTTTATAATATACAAACAGAATATGCCAAATTATTATTTTCTACACACTGCCTGTGGTTTATCGTGATGTCAGTGTTCAATAATTTACACTAATAATTTGTATTATAAATAATTATTGGCGCGAGTTTACACGCAGTGATCGACCGAAAAGGTATAACGTAATAATTGCAGTGAGCACGAAGTACTTGGCTGATTATAATTTTGTTTAATTTCCATTTTTATTGAGAAGAGAACGTTTGATTTTAGTCGGTTGCATTAAAACATGAAATTACATTTTAAGTCATTCGGTACATTAGTCATTCATCATAATGTACCCAATGATTGAGAGTTTAGAATACAATGGTTTTGACGTATTACGACTACGTTATATAGGATTTCGTTTGCAATAGTAATTACAGCTCTTTTTGTTTTTTTATGGTCAGTAGTTATTTATTGTTTCATTTTTAGAGCGTTCAGTCATAGGTACTACACAACATGTATTTATTTTGTATTTCACAAATAATGAAAATATATTTATTTCAATTCAGTAAAATCTCAAATGCCCACCGGTTATGTGCCATAATATTTAAGTTATCAATAATACATTCTTTTTTTTTTTTAAATATAGATTTTTATAATTTTTTTGATATATATTAAAAAATTAGTAAAACACTTTGATATATAAATAAATATTGTTTTTGCATATTTTCAAATTTTTTCATGCATATTTTGCCTTTTTTGGCTCCTATAACTTCCGAACCCTAGTTATAACTATTCCGATTCCGGTTTTCAATTGTTTTAAGGTTTTTTGGGTTTCAAGACTAATTCATGTAGTAAAGTAAGAATGTAAATAATAATGTAAAAATATTTAGAAATATTGTTTGTAATTTTATCTCAAAATTATGTAAGAAAATAAGAGAATAGTTCCAAAATGAGAATAAAGCTAAAAAAAAAGAAAAAAGCCGGACATACTTCGCACGATGGGTGTACTTCGCACGACTGGTGGTATTCTCTTGACGGGCGTATTAAATTTTAAAGAAACGATAAATTATTTCTTCAGTAAAATGATTCTGAACAAAGGAAGTTAATAATATAAGAAAAAAAAATTTCCAAAATTTTTTTTCACATTTTCAAAATTTTCTTGTACCAAAATTTTTTTTATAGGATTTTCTACTTATGTTTGAATTTTCATAAAATTCTGATCAAATAATTATGGTTTTCGAGTCGTTTTTGTCAAATTTTGGGTAGTTTTTTCCAAAAAAAAACATCGAAGAATTGAGAAATTCAAAAAATGACCTCTCTAAAGTATAATCTAGAGGCAAATCGGGTTTCAAAAAGTTATTGATCGAATTTTTTGGACAAGTATTTCTATACGAAAAGTTGTACATTTATGCATAAGCGAGTTATATTTCTATCACACTCCGTTCAAAAGTAGTGTTTGCCACAATATCTGAGTCTCCTAGTAAAATAAGCGATTTTATCTTGTCCACGAAGCGTAGGAAGGTCATTTCTCGTGTTTTTTTTTTAAATTCTGATGGAAGTCAATAAGCTAGTGATTTTACAATGATGTTTATTTTGTTTTTCTGTGTACAACTATTCGTATGGAAATCTTGTCAAAAAGTTTTGATCAGTAACTTTTCGAAACCGAATTTGCCTCTAGAGTCTAGATGGTACTTTAGAGAGGTCATGAATTTTGAATTTCTCAATTCTTCAATTATTTTTTTTTTTGGAATAAAAAAAATATTTTCACAGCAAATAATTATTGTTGTTGGTCTTTTCGTAATCGAACAAATTTATTATTCTCCGTACAACGCGACTCGGACCGACGTTACTTTTAATTATAATTATTATTACACATCGTATTCGGTCGTTCGTTTTTAATTTACTTCGGACACACCCATAATGATACCATAAAAAATAACGAGCAATCTCCGCGACAATTATTGACGTTATTTACCTCGGAATTTAACGCTGTGTACCGAGCGAGAGCGAGAAAACAGTTTGACGGCATAATGGAATAAAAACAAAAATGTTGGGTCGAGTTTTGAAGAACACTCGCAAAATCAACAATACCAACAAACGCGAGATACCGGGAAAAAAGTCTACGCACAGCTTGTAACGTTTTATTATTTAGTTTTTCTTCGGTAGTTTTCCCGCGACACGACAAAATACACGACAATTTATTATTATTAAACACCAACACGAAGGCTTTCAAAAACGGCATTTCAGAATATTTCCGAAAACCGAGTTCAGAATATTATTATTATTATTATTGATGGTCAACAATCCATACACAATTCGATCGAATTATAATTCTACTTAGGATCCAATAGAAATGTTTTCACCTCGAAATCGCGTTCTTTACGAAAACGAAAAAATATATATTAATAGTTTTACACTTTTCGTTTAATCTTGATTTGTACTGCGTTAACGCTGCACAGACAGCAGACACAGAATATGTTTATCAATAACGGTAATTTATGGGAGACGCCAATGTCATCGGTGTAAGACGTCACAAATCACAATTCCGCACTTTAATTTTACCCGTCTATAGCGGCCTCCAAGGAAAATGGACAGTAAATAATAATTTTCACAAATTTATTCAAAAGAGTCGAACATTAAGTTTCTATTACGAATTTTCATTCTGTTTTTTTGATATATTATTTGTTAAAAAAAGTTTCTTTGAATTTTTTTTTCGAAATTTATTTTTTTCAAATATTCTTTATAATGTTTACGTTTTACACATTTTAAGCCAGAAATTAGTTTGATCTGAGCAATAGTTATGCACAGAGAAAAAAAGGTTTTATGTCTTTGAAAATATCAAATTCGTTAACTCAATAAGTATTAGAACTTTCTTGTTCTATAAATTTTTTTTCAGACTAAAAAAATTTCTTTCTATAGAACTTTTTTACTCTGAATCCCTTTTTTTTTATTTCTTTTTAGAGAATAAACCAATAAAGTGTAATAATTTATTTGTATGATATGCAACATAATTAACATATAATATGGTTGATTTTTCGGTATAAATTATGAATAATTACGAATAGAAATATTAAGCATTATTTTCACTCACTAATGAACGATTTCTCGCGATAAACCTGTCCTGTACTCTATCGAAGGATTTTAATAGATTCGATCCGCTTATGCATTTATTTGACACCCAGATAAATTATGATATGATTATACGGACAACTTTCTATTTTTGAAACGTAATCGGTGACATTTTAAATTCCATAACGAATTCAAAATTATAAAGAACATTCTCAGTCAGTGATTCTTCAAAAAAAAAAATGAGTACCATTTGAATACTTTTGTTCAATAATAATATACAACGTTACATTTATCAGGCGTACGTAACTATCACATTCATGTCATACAAAAGACTTTCAATAATCATTTATAAGCTTCAGAGATAAAAACATTTTGCTTTTATTTCCTCTATCAACGAGTTTTAAGGAATAAATCGACTGAAAGAAAGATAAAATGTGCATCATAAAAAAAATAAAAAAAAATAATAACAATCATAAAAAGCCGGACATACTTCGCATCTCGGGTGTGAAACTCTTGGTAGTTGTATTAAACTTTAAAAAAACGATAAATCATTTCTTCAATAAAACGATTTTGAGCGGAAGCTTCAAATACTGTATAATAATAATAATTGGCGATAAGGAAATATTTAACAAAATGTTATTCAATAATGTTGAGTATTGTGAGCGCGCGTTCACAATAAATGTCTAAATAAAAATAAAAAGTGTAAAAAAAAATCCATTCTTATAAATTATTAAAAATGGTCAGTAGTTAATTGATTTGTGATTAGTAATTAGTGTAATTGGCATTTTGGTTTTTTTATGGGAATCCCTGGGTTTTGAGCTATATTTAGAATTAACTTTTTTTCCAATTATAGGTACATCAAATAAAATTCACTAATTTTTTTAAAATGTCTAGTAATAGTCCAATATTGTTAATTAGTAACAGAGTAATCCATGTTTATTTTAATTTATAGTACTTTTTCCCATTTTTTTTTTTTTTTTTTTTTTCAATAAAAACCTTGTAAAATTTTTAATTATTAGTCCGTGAAATAATTCCATACACCAATTTTGTAATAAATAATATTACTGCTTTAGAAATTGTAAATGATTACGTAAGACATAAATGCAACAAATGCTGTTTTTTTTTTTTTTTTATTATGTAACTTTTTATATACGTTGTTCGACGAGCAAAAGAGGAAAGAGAAAAAGAACTCGATTATTGTCGTGGATCATCAAAATTCCAAAAAAATTCAATAACCATAAAAAATCTGGGAAACCCTGTGCACTGAGTTCCATCGGGCATATGTAAACTCATCTAAATTTTGGCGAATTCCCCTAAAAATTAAAATTCATATCTTTTTTTTCTTATCAAATAGTAAACTGCCCTAAAATGTGTTTTGCTACCCTATTACTTTTTTGTAAACTCCCTTATTATATTAAATCCAATAGGTAAGTGTTTAAAATCCATAATAATTGCTTATCAAATCAAACAACCAGAAAATTGTATTACAATTACCTATAGATATTTAATATAATTTAATCCTATCGAAAAATACCTGAAGTGTAATATTAATATTTATACAATAATATCATTTCTTATAAGTATTGATATCAGACATTGAACATTTATTTTAATAATTTACAGATCGATATCGAAATTCGATTTTAATTCCCTCGAGAAAAATCGATCATTGTGTTAACCATTACACTTGTAAAGTCATACACTCGTTACTTTGGAATTGATAAAAATCGAATACCTTTTTTAGGGGATGAACACAACAGAATCAAAATAATTTTTTAAATTTTTTAACATTTCATTTAGGAGAGTTTACAATCTCCCGCTCCATCCGCGCATTCGTACTTGCAGCACACCGCATAGTCGTCCGGTAGTAAAAACTCGCGGGATATGATTTCCGTCGAACGTGTACGGGGACGCGACCTTAATAAAACAAACGTGTCGTTTTAAAAAGACAAGAGACAAATGCGAGCAGACGTTGTGAAAACGATCGTAGGAAAACGGGCTCAACACGCGTGTGCGACGTGAAAAAAGGACACGATATTGTGTGACGACAATAAATATAGAGAATATAGCGCAATAGAATTCGTCGTGGGCATACGACGTGGGCGTACGGTGACAAAAGGTCGAAGTGAAGGTCCGAGTGGAGAAGAACACCTGGAGTGCTCGATCTTAGTGACCCCGATAAAGTCGTCCGGCCGGCAAGGAAAGTGTTGTTGAGAATTATTAAGTTAGACGGGTCGCGTCGTTTTTGCACACGTACCTACATGACACGGCCGGTGTCGGACGAGAGAAAACAAAAATAGCAAAATACAGGTACCATGTAAGTTCGCGGCACGATGTGGGGGAAGATAAGGCGAGAGACCGCTGAAACGAGATAAACCTAAATAGAATGCTTTGTGAAATGAACATTCAGCGTGGCTCGGCGTGAAAAAAATCTCCCACGAGCGAAATCCTAGTTGTTCCAGGAACAGAAGTTTTAGTTTTTAAATGAGTACACGCGATATAGAGATTTGAAAATAATAAATAAATAAAATATTTTTACATTGTAAAATATTATGTTCAGTGGCGCGACTAGGATTTTTTCAAAGGGGCGTATCCACCTATAAATTTCTACTATAATTATTTAATTATAAAACTATAATCAATGGTAATGAACACTTCACGAAAATTCATTAATTTATAATTTCATGTAGCGAAATTTAACTGTCTAATCTACGAGTTAACAATTTTTATAACGTTATTTGTTGATAAACGAAATGTATCGTCGTATATTTAATAATATGAATTCTTAAAGCATGTTTCAAGTTTATTTCTCAATTAGAAGATATTATAATTATTGTATGGTAAAAAAGTATTTTTAGATTCTGAATAAAGACATTTTTTGAATTTCTCAATTCTCCAATGTTTTTTTTTGGAAAAAACTACCTAAAATTTGACAAAAACGAATCGAAAACCATAATTTTTTGATCAGAATTTTATAAAAATTTAAACATAGATAGAAAATCCTATAAAAAAGATTTTGGCGCAAGAAAATTTTGAAAATGTGAAAAAAAATTTTGGACATTTTTCG
>JAIPRM010000712.1:20891-49231 GCA_025469315.1 Stegophylla sp. TES_Ste_2020 | reverse complement strand
AGGGCTCGGATTTATATGTATTTATTTAACCAAAGTATGTATTTATACAACAAAAATATGTACATAAATATGTGCTAAAAAATGCATTATATGTATTATCAAAAAAAAAAATAATAATAATAATAATAATTTATAATAGAATGAAATTTAATAAAAAATATTATCGTTCGGGCTCAGCCCCGTAAATCCATTTTTTGGATTCCTAAAACAAATTTGTAAATTGTTCAAATCTTAGCCCAAAATAATATTTCATTAGTGTCTTATAACTAGGACCCGGAACTTGATGCATTTGCATCTATTTTTCTTTTGCTCTAATATGTTGCTCGTCTCTACAGAAATTTGATTCGTGAAACACTGAATCTAATGGTACAACTCATAATTTGCATTTTTTTGGGAATTTTTCGATTCACGGTCATTTTGTTATTATTTTTGGTGCATTTTTTTCATTTTTCTACTTTTTGTACATATATTTGCACATATATTTAACTGTAATAAAACGTAAATATTTTTTTCTTAAATATGATTATTAGGTATAGATTTTTTTTTTTTTTGTATACAGTTTTCTTTTTTCGAGTGTATAAAATATAAAATATTAATGTTTAAATAATATCATTTTTACAGTTGTAGTACAAGAATTTCGACAAAAGAAGAAATTTTTATTAATTTTTTTTTGAGTGTAAAATATACAATATACTTTTTAATGTCACTTTTTTGTCATTTTATGAATTATTTTTAGTGCATTTTTTACATATTTTTAGGTCATCAAGTTCCGGGGCCCTACTTATAACAGAACGCTTGTTTTCTTTGCCTTCCAGACTTTTGACAATAATCGTGCTTTTGATTGCTTCTTACATGCAGTCCCCTCAAGCTTATTAAATAAATATCAAATTTATTTATTAAATAAGTATCATATTTATAAAATTGTTAATATAACTCGTTTTTGTGTAAAAATTCGTAATCATGACAAATGTAAAAGAATTTGATAATAGTACATATCTATTTATAATAAATTTATAATATTTAGAAATGAAATAGGTATTGCATGAAAAATATAATGTATAATAATTTGTTTGAATCTCGTTACTAAAAGTGTCATTGTTGTCAATGAAAAATTAAACAATTTTTAACGAGTGTTTCTCCCTAAATTTCACTGAAAATAAAATTTTAAATATGAGTATTATTCGCACGTATTAGTCACAAGTATCAAAGTATAAATAGCTGCTGCAGTAAAAATAATTGTCTTTTTCTCCTTTTTTTTAAAAAAAAAAAAAAAAACGGTCCACGATAGATAAACGTTTATAATTATAAAATATGTAAAATATTACATCTCGATAAAAAAAAAAAAAACCCCTAACCATTGTCCAATTAATGTTCTAGATTGACACATAAATCCTGTGATATACAGGATTGTTCTTAAATTTGTCACTCGGTCCTGTTATATCCTGGAAGCCCCCTACAGGACGCCTTTTGTAGTGATTTTTTTTTTTTTTTAATCAATGCCATTATTTATCGAGTATTTTGCAAATTATACTTGTACCCGTGCACTTCGCTGCCCGTCAAAATCAGTTCAACCCATTTATAACCATAATAAGCTCTTCGATTTTAATTATTTACATCATCGTGTTGTCATGATGGTTACCAATGTACTCTGTCGGCTCAATTAATCCCATAAATTGTACAACCTTTTTTTTTAGATTGCATTAAGACTATGTAACCATGGTTACCAAATTCAACAAATAACGTAAACATGAAAACACATTTAATTGGTATTTTATGCTGTTTCAACCCTTATAAAATTAGTAGGTTCTGGATTGGTATGCATTTTTATATTTGTAATGAGTGTATTATGTAGCTCGACAGGAATAAGAAATGTAGAAGACTCGTGTAGCAAAGAATGCGTGGAAAAAAGTTTATTTTACATAATACATATTTTTGGGATATTTGGTAAATTTTACAAACTTAAGAATATTTTGCAGAAAAGTTCATTAGACCAATTATTTTATTCTTATTATCATATTAAATACTATATTATAATTTATGAGTTTATGTATAATATTATACCATGTATCAAAACGTGCAATGTTTGTAGAATACGTATTTTGAATACAAATATTGCACTCAATAATTGGAATACAAAACAATATATTGTCTTTTGTTTTAATTTACGAAAACAGTTATTTAAATTAAACAAATTAGTAGAATATTTAATCGTTAAAATTAATAAAAAGTAATAATACTTCAAGTATAAAGGCGGAAAAACTGCAATTTGTTAATGAGACCAAATTATATTATTGGATAGAAGCTATTCTAGTCACAATATATTTTTTTTTTTTTAGGTGATTTGATGTTTTTATTTTTCCCAAAACGTTGAACTATCTTTAAAAATAATAATACACCAACAGGGAACACACCGATAAAAATAAAACACAGGTCTATTGAGAAATATTCAATAAAATTTAATGGAACACTACTACTTGTGAGGTAACTCGCCCCCTTGTGTCGGAAAACATACTCTACCCAATATACAGCCCGATCCATAGGTTTCATCTGGTAATCTTTCATTACATCACTTTGTAGTTTTGCGTTTTCTTTGTATCTAAAAAATTGTTATTCAAATATTAATCTATAAAATCTATTATCAACAGTTATTTTATAGATTCTGAACGAAGTGAAGAAACTAGTGTTTTTACAATGATGTTTATTTATTTATTTTTTTTTTTTTATACATTTTTCGTTTAGATCTACTAGTTCGAAAGATTCAATTAGTAACTTCTTGAAACCGGATTTGCCTCTAGTTAGTACTTTAGAGAGGTAATTTTTTTAATTTCTCAATTCTTCAATTCATTTTTTTTTTGAAAAAAATTACCGAAAATTCGACAAAAAAAACTCGGAAACCATTATTTTTTGATCCGAATTTTATGAAAATTTAAACATAGATAAACAATAATATAAAAAAGATTTTGGCGCAAGAAAATTTTGAAAATGTGAAAAAAAATTTGGACTTTTTTCTAACATTTTTTTTTCTCTTTAATTTTTTTTCCCTTTATTTATTAGATAAAAAAAAAATAAATAAAGTAAAGTAAAAGCAAGAAAGCCGGACATATTTCGCTCTTCAGGTCAGATACTCTTGGTAATTTTGTTAAAAATGACAACCATAATTGATCTTTATATTATGAACTTCTTTCGTTCAGAATCGTCTTATTGAAGAAATGATTCAAAGTTTCTTTAAAATTCCACAAACCCACCAAGAGTATCTGACCCGAAGAACGAAGAATATCCATGGTGCGAAGTATGTCCGGCTTTCTTGCACACTAACTTTACTTTACATTTTAGAATTCATACTAAATTTAGAGTACGTTTTTAAGAATAAATAAATACTAACTTTGGATTGGCTAGAACTTCATTGATAGCAGAAAGCATCGATTTCTCATTTATGCCAATATGGTCTACCATTTTCCCTATACCATTACGTTCAACTAGCCTCATGTTCATATGTTGGTCACCAAAAAAAGGAATACCAATAATTGGCAATGCATTATAAGTTGCCTCTTGAATACTGTGTACACCTCCATGCGTGATAAACAAACGAACATTCGGATGGCCTGTTCATAATCGAAAATATTATTGTATAAATAATTTTTATTTTACGACGAATAATTAAATATCTACCTAAAATATCAGGTTGTGGGAACCAATCGCTGACCATTACGTGATCAGGTAACTGTGGCAAATTTTTGGAATTCCATTTCCACATTACATTTTGTTTGAGTTTCTTTAAAACGTTTATGAAAACTTTAATAGTCGAATCTGGTAGTGTAGACGGGTCTACAATTGTACCAAAACTGAAATATATTACACCGTCCTTGGCTGATTCAACGAAGTCTTTGAATTTCTACATGAAAATAAGTATGCATATTTACTAAAAACTAATAACTACATTTTTATAACTTATAATAAAATAACATTAATAACAATACCATCTAGATCATCGATCACACTAACATTGGACTACGAGTACTTACTCCAGTTAATGGTTTAGGTTCGTCAACATGGAGTCCAGCGATTTCAACTGTTCCGGGCAAATAGGGTCTTGTAACCCCAACACTGTGATGTGCATTGAGTAATGTCACCGACACGTTTCTCAACATATTTTCCATAGGAGGCCTTTGTTCATACCCTTTGTACTTGAAGTATTTTTCCATGATCTCCTTTTGCTGAGGTAAATAATAATAATCCTCCAGAAACAATTGATACATTCCGATTACGGTGTTTTTTAATCGTTCCACGAATGACATATTATCCGTGGCTCCAGTTCGTTGATCGAGTATGTAAGAAGACGTAGACGGCTCACCGATCCATTTACTGCTGGAAGGCCACAACATCGAGACGCCTAAATTAATGACTGGTGCGTTGTACTTATGACCGAGTGTAATCGAGTATTCTTGGTAAAATGAAAAAACCATGACAAGGTCGAATTTATAATCTTCCGACATAATAAAATTTTGCATGTCTGTTTGGGGAATAATTTTCGAAGCTAGAGAAGTTGACAATTTCCATAAACCAGGCACTACCGTAAGAAAACCGTGACTGGCCAATTCCATTGGATTGATACCTTAAAAACATTCATTTCTTAATAATGCAATTTTCGTTTATATGTCAGTGACTGGAACCGAACCGATAAGAACCGGTTCTGGAACATAAGAAACCTTAAAATATAAACTGAATTTTTACATTTTCAAGCAAACAGAACCCTTATTTTAAAATGAAAAATATCGTACTTTGCAAAAATTATTAATTACGTTTTTGTTCATAAAATATAAAATGATAAATACATTTCTTCAATATTATTTTGAACAAGTTGTTAATACTATTCTTACTTTTGTAAAACTTAAATTGAAAAAAAACCTGCTTTGAAACCCAAGACGTAGAACCAGAACCGTAAAAACCAAAAGGTTACAGTCCCTGGTTTGTATTATAATAACACATTTTCATTTTAATAAAATTTTAGATCTATTTTTGGACGTCAATTACTTTTAAGAACATCTTGATCGACTGTAATTGGAACGTCGGTGTAATTTGATAATGGTTTCTTCAATGGGAATGTGCTTACTATAGTAAGATTATGTCCTCTACTAGCGAGTTCTTTGAACAATGGTTGAAATCCACTAAAGTGGCTTTTAAATGGCATTGGTGCAAAAACAAGTATATTTTCACTCCTAATAACAGTGATCACGGTGAGTAGTTTATAAATTAAAATCCACATGATTATGTTCATCAGAGTTTTCAAGTGTCAACTAATTTCTAGTGTCTGTCTGATATTTCGTTTAAATATGTGTATCTATAATTAAACAAAACAAATAATATTATACATCATATCTAAACCAAAATAATCTTTGTTTCGCTCAGAATTTAAAATCGATCGTCTTTCATAGTAATATAAATTTCAGATCAGTAATTTTTTGAAACCGGACTTGCCTTTAGTTGGTACTTTAGAGAGGTCATTCTTTGAATTTCTCAATTCTTCAATTTTTTTTTTTTTTTTTTGAAAAAAACTACCCAAAATTCGACAAAAAAAGACTCGAAACCCATCATTTTTTGATCGAAACTTTATGAAAATTTAAACATAAATAGTAGTGATAAATAATATCAGAAACATTTTGGCGAAAGGAAATTTTGAAAATGTGAAAAAAAAATTTGGACATTTTTCTAACACTATTTTTTCTCATTTAATTAAGAAAAGAAAACTAAAGTAAAGTATAGACAAGAAAGCCGGACATACATCGCACCACGGATATTTTTCATTCTTCGGGTCAGATACTCTCGGTGAGTGTGTTGAAAATGACGACTATTATTGTTCTTTATACTATTAACTTCTTTCGTTCAGAATCGTCTTATTGAAAAGAAATGATTTATCGTTTCTTTAAAATTATACACACCCTTCGAAGGTATCTAACCCAAAGATCGAAAAATATCCGTGATGCGATGTCTGGCTTTCTTATCTATACTTACCTTTTTATATTTGTTGCTATGCCAATGTACCAAAAATGTTTAACCGACCCTCAGGCTCCTAGTCATAGAAATTAAAAAAAAAAAAAAAACCCCTTGTAAAAATATTATTAAATAATTATTTAAATTATTTATACGAATGCATTATCATTGCATTCTGAAAGAAAATTAGTTGGTATTTGAAGCATCACTTATTTAAAAAAATAATAATAAAATATATTTATACCCATCAGCTGTTTTAAACATAAATGAACAGTATGTACATTATATTTATTGGTGAACTGATAGACGACTCTGCTATTAAGTACGTGCGAGATCAGGAAAGCGTAAGAAACGAACAACCACTATCATGTTCGGTAGACAACTGATTTATTTGTACATTAAGTACAACGCACAAGCCCATAATCTTTATTATTTTATATAATATTTTCTTTATTACTTCCAATAATAATATAACGACTTAGATATTACTGATAGCGACCGCTCGTTAGTGATTATCTACAATATAATAATATACACTTTAGTCTTTAATACCAGATTTCGAACACTTTTTAGAGATCAATCGATTGGATTAGTATACCTAGTATCCAATAGTAGTAAGTGAGGCGACAAACCTAAGGCTGGCCCTGCGTAAATCATTATCGTATTTTCCCTATAATGTTATTTCCCAATAATATTGCTCTCCTTCGAAATAGTAATTTTAGTGAAAAATTCCAAAAACAAAAACGTGTACTCGCATACCTCGCATATACCTGGACAGTGGCGAATTAACCACCAGGCTCGTGAAACTGAAGTCTAGGGGGCGGAAACTTGTAACGGCAGCAAATTTTTCATGTTATTTTACTTTAATTCACAAAAAAGATAGTCAAAAAAAAAATTATTAAAAAAAGAAAAATATTAATGATATTCACAAATGGGGTAATCACCATTTTTGGTTCAGGAAAATACGAAATTTAAATCTCTGGCCTCTGGCTTTCCCGCCTATTCTTGAAACACGCGCAAATAGTTCGAAAACACGTGATAATAAAATATATCTCGATAACTGATAAGAAATTATGGGCTATTTGTTTCTTTTTATGACTTGCATAATTACTCAAGACGCGTACGGCACATAACGCATGAAAAATATGTGGCTACTAAATAAATAACAAGCCAAAATCGTATATATAATGTGTACCCTTAAACAAAATCGCCACCCGTTCATAAAATCATAATTCCCATCTAATTTTTAAGAATATTAAATATCGATTTAATATATAAACTGATACTGATTGACAATAATGAATTATATTTGCAATGTTAAATTTGAATGCGTTATGTGTGTGTGTGTGTGTGTGTGATACAGATTAATACTTTTGATCTGCGATTTGGCAGTTCCATTCTTTTAGTAAATTACTATTAGACCTGGGAGTAACCTAACCTAATTTCTTGAAATTTTAAAAAGTTCATGAGTTCGGCAATTTCACGAATTTGGCGTAACATAAATACAATGGCGCCATACTCTACAAAACTTTATGAAGCGAACCTTAAATTTCTATCACACCACCCAACTACTTCAAGATTTCAACCATTTAAATTGAACTTAAAAAAAAAACCTATAAAACTAAAATTTTAGATTCTAAGTGGTCTCTCTCAGTCCATTTATTTATTTTATTACACATGCCTTAACATTATTAGGTACCAAATTATTGATTCATGCAGGTATATGAATTAATAGCATGTGTCTACTAATAAGAATATTTATAAACAAAATAATTATATTTTAGTAGTATGTAATTCAACATTTTATACTTTCTTGATTTTGGATCAAGTGAGTTCCTATTGTAATTGAAATAAATAAAATCTGAATTCTAAAAAATTTCAAGAATTTGTAGTAAACAGAAAAATTACAAAAAAGAACCAGGCATACCTTGCATCATGGGTATTCTTCACTCCTCAAAGGGATTTGGTGCGAGGTGTATTAAATTTTAAAGAAACGATTAATAATTTTTTCAATAAAAAGATTCTAATTGGAGTTTCAGTTTAAAAATTAAAATTAAACTTAAAAATTATAAAGTTTATAACAATAACGAAAAAAAAGTTATCTGGTACTTAGATAGTTTTATATGCCAATATTAAGATTAACGCTGTAACAGGAAAAATAAAATTTTGATGAGAAAAAAGTGTCAGGAAAATATTTCCAAATGTTTTTATCATATTTTTTTCAACATTTTCTTGCGCCAAAACATTTATTATAGTATTATACATCTGTGTTAAAATTTTCATAAAGTTTGGATTACAAAAAAAAAATGGTTTTTAATGCGCTTTTAGAAATATTTGGTAGTTTTACCAAATTCCGAGAAAACTAAGGAAAATTTCGAAAAATAAACTGTTAATAGTACCATATAGAGGAAAAAATAATAATAAATCTCCATTTAGAGGAAAATTCTGATTCAAAAAGTTGTTGGTCGTAACATTTGGACAAATATTTCTATACGAAAAAGTGTAAAAAGAAAAAATGAATAAATAACATTACAATGACACTTTAGACACTATAGTTTCTTTGCTCTATTTAGAATCTAAATAAATATACGACTTGTAAAATTTTAATAGATGGGTGATTAAGTAAGTTCTAATATGAGATATTAATGAGATAGACTCGAGATATCATACCCATTAGAATGATGATTAGAATCTAGAAAACAGTCAGCATGTTCAGCGCTAAAAACTCTATTTTAGATTCTGAGTAGAAGCTAAGAGCAAACAAGCAAATAATATACACACTATACAAACGAAACACGTATGGACTGTATATTAAGCCTTATTTAACTTTATTCGTCCATAAACCTCTTATACCATAATATACTCCATAAACATAGACCCTATATATATATATATATATATTTATTTACATAATAGATAAATCCTATACACACCCAACCTCTCATATATATATATATATATTATCATAATAATTTTATATTAGTGTCATGACAATAAATAGTACAAATTTTTCAAAATAAATGAAAATTTGAATGAGTAACTATCGCTTCGCGCCTGCACTTTTGTCTACGGACACGACTTAGTGCACGTGATAAATCTTTACACATTACATAATATCTGATCAGCAAAAAATTGAAAACGTATTTTTAAATTAAAATTTTACTTACAATAATATTAGTAACACTTTCTACTAGCTCGGTTAAAACTTTACACGTGCATCTTTGAATAGGTTCATATGTAAACTGCTTATAATATTATATTGTTCCAAATACATATTAGAGCATAGCGCTATTGACTCGAATGCGGTCTGGGTGGCCTTCAATACATATTCTACACGTAAATTTAAAGTGTTTACACTCAGTGGTGCGTATTAATGGTGGTGGGGAACAGAGGTCCAAAAAAAATTCAAATCGGATAAATAATCCGGCAACGAAAAATGTAATAAATATAAAAGTACATAATTGACAGAAAACCTTTTAAATTCTAAATAGACCATATGGCTTTTATTCTTTCTTTTCGTGTTAACGCTTTTTTCAATTAAAAATTTGCTTTGATCAGCGCGTTTACGACGGTATGTTTTCTGTAAAAATGTATGGCATAGTTCTTAAAAAGAGGACATTTTTCAAAATTCTTTACAATTTTTTTTCATAAACAAAGAAGAACTAAAGTTTGAGTAACTTCGCACCACGGATATTCTTCGTTCTTCGGGTCAGATACTTGGTGAGTGGGTTGAAAATGACGACTATATTATATTGTTCTTTATATTATTATTAACTTCCTTCGATCAGAATCACCTTATTAAAGATATGATTTATCGTTTCTTTAAAATTCTACACACCCACTAAAAGTATCTGACCCAAGGAATGAAAAATATCCGTGGTGTGAAGTATGTCCGGATTTTTTTTATCTGAACTTTATGAAAATTTAAATATAGATAGACAATGTGATAAATATTTTGGTGAGAGAAAGTTTATAATATGAACACTTTTTGTGTAAACACATTCAGTTTTCTAATCGATCATTTTTTTCCTGTTATCAGTTAATATAGCAGGATATAAAACTGGCTGAGCAAAAATAAATTTGTTTGTAATAGTAATAAAGTTAATAATTTTGAAGTATAATTGTTTTCTGTAAACTGGAGCTCCTCCAATCTTAAATTTAACGCACCCAACCAAGAGGTGAAGAATACCCTTAATGCGAAATGTATCCTGCTCTTTGCAGTTTGTGTCCCTTTCATTAGACATTTTTAAATACACTTCTGCACGTGTTGCATAATACTGCACATACTAATGACTTATAATGAGTGATGTTCATTTAATACGCACTCACACTCACGACACGCACGAACATACTTAAATATTGCCTATACTGAACGCCTTTAAATTAATTTGTATGTGATTTTCTAAAAATCTTACAATTTAATAAATGTTTTTGGATATATTTTAATAGTACTTTAAAAATAATCTTGTGTATATAATAATAAAAATTAAAAATAATTTAATAATGTACACGTTATTTTTCTATTCAATTACTTTTCGTTCTATAGCCACAATTTCATTAATAATCTATGTACCTATCTAAAATCGTTTTCCACTATTTAAAAATATAGGATATTTAACTTTACCAGACCGTAGAATTTTTAATATTCTCGTTAATTATGTGTTATCACTTGAAAATCTATGAATGAAAAAAATAAATAAATATTTTGATTTAAAATTACACACTTAAACGCATATAAAAAATAATTGGTTCAGCTGATCTTTATGAAACTTGGTACGTAGATGGAGAATTACATTGCGAATATTTTGGTGTAAGAAAATTTTTGAATTTTTGATGTATGAATAATTAAAAATTTCACAAGGTTTTGATTGAAAAAAATTCGGAAAAATTACTATACATATTAATACTATAAATAATTGTCTATAAATAAAAATATACATTGTTAATTTTGTTATTATGACTATTAATGGACATTTGAAAAAATTTAGTGAATTTTATTTGGTGAAACTATTGTCGGAAAATAAAGTTAATTCTATAAATAGCTCAAACACCCAGGTTTTCCCGTTAAGAGACAAGAATTCTAATTACACTAATTACTGTGAGTTTGACAATTTATTAATTTATAAAAATAGATTTTTATTTAGACTTTTATTACCTCCCTCATACACACCACGCGCCAGTGCACAAACATACACGCACGCACACACACAAACGAAAGTACGCACACAAAATATGTTGTACCTACCCAACATTATTAAATATTATTTTATTAACATAACCTTATCGCCAATTATTATTATATAGTATTTGAAACTTCACTCAGAATCGTTTTATTGAAGAAATGATATATCGTTTCTTTAAAATTCAACATAGCCGTAAAGAGTATCTCACTCGTGGTGCGAAGTATACCACCTATGGCTTTTTTTGATAATTTTTTTTAGATTCTGAACAAATTGAAGAAGCTAACGTTTTTACAATGATGTTTATTTTTTTTTTTCTATGAACATTTTTTTGTATGGAAATACTTGTCCAATAGTCTCAAACAATAACTTTTTGAAACTGCATTTGCCTCAGGCTGGTACTTTAGGGAGGTCATTTTCAAATTTTTCAATTCCTCATATTTTTAGGGAAAAATTACATAAAATTTGACAAAAAAGATTCAGAAACCATCATTTTTTGATCCAAACTTTATGAAAATTTAAATGTGGATAGACAATAATAAAATTAATATTTTAGCGCAAGAAAATTTGAAAAATGTGAAAAAAAAATTTGGACATTCTTTTCAACACTTTTTTTTCTCATTAAATTTTTTACCCCTTTCTTATATTTTATTGATAAAAAAATTATAGAAAAGAAAAGTAAAGTATAGACAAGAAAGCCGGACATACTTCGCACCACGAGTATTCTTTGACCTTCGGGTCAGATACTTCGGATAATATATTAAATACTGTAATTTTAATTCATGTTTTAATTTAAATTAGTTTTTAATAATTATTAAATATTCTGTTTTCATTATGTGATCCATTGAGGACCTTTTATAGATATTTTATGTATAATTTGTCTTATCAATTATTGATTATGCATAATTTTTAACACATTAATTACAAATGACGTACAATAGTTATTACATAATTAATTAAACATCATCTAATTTGTATTTACTCAATAATATTTAAAATGCCATAATAACAAAATAATTGAATATTAATAACTGATTTCAATAAGTTTATCACTCGCTCCTCATAATATGGTTTAACCTTAATTGACTGTACAAACTATATTCAAGTTAATTAAAATTAACATGTTATTTACATATCAGACACTATACTATATATAGTATACTTGAAATTAAAAAACCAAAATAAATTAAATTAAATAACACAATGCTAAATAAAACGTACAACATTTCATCCCACTATGTTCTAATCAGAATCTGATTCTTGAAGATGTCACATTCATAAATTATAATTATCACAACTAGAGACTTCAGACTGCCATTTGTATATTATTATTTACAGCATTTAAAATACAATAACCGTATGAAAATAATATTCACATTAGAATGTGGTCCTGAAAAAATCTTCAAACAAAACAAATTTAAGTATTTATATAGGTTTTTTTTTTTTTTTTGTAATATCAATTTATTTACTGCCTCTTAGTTGAGGAACGATCAATAGTTTAAATTGCTATCAATCAAAATTTAAAATGTTATGATCATGTAACACAATCCAGTTTCGATGTGGACCGGGTATTAAAATGACATCTTATAAAATTATTAAATTATAATGTATATGCAGATATTGTATAATATTGTATTTTCGCCATATATAGGCATTATCTCTACAGTCCAAATAACGGACTAAGATCAACTTAAGTTGTTAATAAACTAATAATTAATTTAAGTCCGTGTTCCACCCGTTATTAAAAAAATTATTGTCTCCTGTAATATTGTTTATTATTCGTCAGTTTCAGAGAACATATTTCAATCAAATTTAAACACAACAAAGATATTCCTGTTGATGGTGGGGAGGGACAATCATATTTACCAATTTAATTTAACTCCTCACTATGGACTTTTAAGTGAGTCTAAGTAAGTTAAGTTAACCCTTAATGCTTTTTTAAAAAAAAAAAAAAACTTCAAACCACTCTGAAGAGCTGAAGCCCTTTGAGCTCTCTTAGTAATTGTCCGTATTGATTATATCGATTTGTCACCATAGAAACCCATATTATACATTTTTTCAAAAGAGGAAGGGTAGAGTAATTTTTAAAATGTGAATAAATTAATTTTTACTTTTAGATCAATTAGACGTTAGTAATTAAATGTTCAGTTTAAATTAATTTTATTTCGTCGCAAAATCAAAAGAACCTACTTTCAATTTTAATTACTAAAAAAAAAACCCCTGACATGATTCGCACCAAGATTATTTTTCGCTTCTCAGGTGGGATATACTTGTTGGTAATGCTTAGTTCAAAAGTAACAATAAATAATCTCTATTCAATATAACGATGCTAACGATGATAACGAACGATATTTATCATTTTTATATTGAATATCTGTGTTTAACAATTTCATGACAAAATAATCCATTTCCATTTCGTCATTTGTGAAAATGATCGATTTTACCGTGTTATGAAATTAAAACCTTTCATAACTGAAACTCGGCTTATCTGATTTCAACAAAAATGTAAATAAAAATTTCTTTTAATATAGATAAGATTCTATTCAATTTTAGAGTCAAAACGAAGTGAAGAAGCTAGTATTTTTACAATGATGTTTGCTTGTTTTTTTTTTTTCTGTAAACACTTTTTCGTATGGAGGAAATACTTGTCCAAAAGTTTCGATCAGCAACTTTTCGATGCCAAATTTGCCCCTAATTAGTACTTTAAAGAGGTAATTTTTTAAATTACTTCTTTAAAATAACCTCTCAAAAGTTATAAATATTTAGGTAAAAACGAATTTCGTCGAAATTTTAATTTCAATCAGTTATAGAGAAAAAAGCTGACTTACGATTTTTGAGACTTTTTCAGATCAATTAAACATATATGTCAGTGAGATCATGATAAATTTTCAAGTCTTAATATCAAAAATCAAAAATTGTATTACATAAAAACTAACAGAAAATGAGAAATTTTCAAAATGCTGTACTTAACTCAAAATTGATCAAATCTTTTTGAAATTTTTATAAAATATTCTCGTGATTATTTTTAGTAGTTGGTGAAAGTTTCAAGTCTGCATTATTTTAGAAGTTATGTTATAAAGTAATTTGCAATTTTACGGAAATTCTGGTAATTGCAAATTTTGCCGTTTTCTGTCAATTTTTCGACAGATTTCCCCGTTTTTGAAAAAAAATTGAGAAATTGGAAAAATGACCTCTCTAAAGAAAAAAAAAGAAAAGAAAAAACATAAACATCATCGAAAAAACACCAACTTCTTCACTTCATTCAAAATCTAAAATTGTATATTATTGGTATTACCAGATCATATTGAACTAAATTATCGATCTTGTAGATTCTAAGGAGGACGACTGCCTCCATCGATCTTCTTTCAAATACACCACTGCTGTGACCTGTATAAATACATGGGGGCATTAATGTGTACTATCTAAAATGCATTTATTATAACTAATAAAGTAATAATTATAATATTATTATAGTCTACTGTTATGCTACAGTATACATTGATACATACATGTCGATGATTAATTCTCGTGAGTATTGGGTTTGAATTTGACACATATAATATTACATTATTAATGATATTATTAATAATTCATTTCAACACTAGACGTACTATATGCATCTAAATTCTAAGGTATCTCTTAGTCCGTGGTTTTGATATTTAAAAAAAGCCGGACATACTTCGCACGATGTGTGATCTTCGCACGATGGGTGGGATTCTCTTGACGGGTGTATTGAATTTTAAAGAAACGATAAATCATTTCTTCAATAAAACGATTCTGAACGAAGGAAGTTAATAATATAAAAAATAAATGAGAAAAAAATGTCCAAAATTTTTTTTTCACATTTTCAAAATTTTTTTGCGCCAAAATCTTTCTTATATGATTTTCTATCTATGTTTTAATTTTCATATAGTTCGGATCAAAAAATGATGATTTCCGAGTCGTTTTTGTCAAATTTTGGGTAGATTTTCCAAAAAAAAAAAAAAATTGAAGAATTGAGAAATTCAGAAAATGACCTTTCTAAAGTACAATCTAGAGGCAAATCCGGTTTCAAAAAGTAACTGATCGAAACTTTTGGACAAGTATTTCTATACGAAAAGTTGTTCACAGAAAAAAAAAAAAAATAAACATCATTGTAAAAACACTAGCTTCTTCACTTCGTTCAGAATCTAAAAATAATAATTACGTTAATATTATTATCTCTAGAATATTGGGATGTAGAAGTGATTTTTGTTTTTAATGATCACACGATTCAGGACCGCGTCCTGTGGCTATTTATACGTATATTATATGAACATAATGTGGCAATATATTATCAATCGTGTCCGCCTATGATTTATGCGATCGCACCATTTGTTCCAAGACATGATAATATGCTCTTTGTACCATCCGGTAGCACATATATCATTATAATAATATAGACAATAATAATAAAACATGGTACCTACAGAGTAGGGACGTACACAAGACAGTTGGTCTGTGTGTTGTATATTTTGTAATTTGTATACAGAGTGCGCGTAAACTCGGGGTACTACGTTTTTATCGTCGTGTCCATGAACGACAACGACAACACGACGTGCCTACGTTCATCATTGTGTTATCGCTCGAACACCAGTGGTCCACCACCACCACCACTACCTTTCCCCCTTCTCATCCTCCTCGCCACTCTCATTACCGTTGCCGAAGTGGTTGTCGTTTTCCGTTCTGGTAACAAATTATTAATAAATAATAATAATAAAAAAATCGAAAAAAAAAAAAAAACATTATCATTCGTCGCTTTTCGGACTCTCCTTATCCGCTGTCCACATTTAATTTGTAATTTTTACTTTCCCTCTTGATTTTCACATTGTCCGCCGTCCGATATCGTCGTGAATACGATCATGTTAAAGTGATCGACCAAGTTTGCGCCCGAAACCGTTGATTTTGCTTTTTTCGTTCGCATTGTTATACTTGATTGATACTTTAATAAAATATATTCACAGTGCTATAGATAAAACTTCGACAACGGCCTACTAACTACTGCTGTCCATGTAAAATTACTACTCTTTAATCATAAGTGAAAATAACATCGAGCATATTATTTGCAAGAGAGCAAAAACTGTCGACGTACAATTGATAACGCTCGAACGCCGCTGTACCAATCGAGAAATGTCTGAAAATAATTGTAACACAATTGTCGGGTCTACACAAAATTTTGTCTGAATCTTACTTCACTGTCACCGGTTCGTCGTAAATGTTCACTGGTATGTATATCTATTTAATGTACTATACATCCTATTTATTATGTGTACAACAGTATGTATTACACTTAAAAACTTTTGTCTGGTTACAGCCTTTAGTATTAGTCTTTAATACTTTCTTCGGTGATTAATTAAGTAGGACTTCTTATAGGCATTAATATCATATTATGTGTACAAGATAAACCTAGACATTGTATCTTTTTTTTTGGAATAATTGTAAATAGGTACCACAGGTACGGTTTAACTCATATTTGGTCACAGTTGTTTTAAGTATTTTCCAATATACCTACCTACCTAGTTTGTTTTATGCAAAAAGTCAACTACCAAATTAATGTTTTCTATGTAAATTTATACCTAATTAAAGTCGATGAATAGTTCTAGTAGATTATTTGTCATGTATATTGCATTACATCTATTATTTATTCAAAAAATCCTACAAAGTTTTTTTTTCCTGTTAATTGCAATTTAGGTATTAATATGTATTTGTACTTTTAAAAAGTATCAAATTTGAGTAAAGTTTTATTTCATTATATGTTTGTAACATAGATAATTAGGAATATAGGTGGTTGTACTAAATGTATTTTATAGTTAACATTTCTATAAAATGTTTTGATTTGTAGGTAGTTTAATTAGGTAATAAAATTTTTAAGAGTTATTCATTTTTCAAATTATTATATGATCATTTAAATTCATTTTCAGATAATTGTTCACCATGGGGAAGCTGCTTTCCAAAATTTTTGGTAATAAAGAGATGAGAATACTTATGCTTGGTTTGGATGCAGCTGGAAAAACGAGTATCCTTTGTTATACATATATGATTCATATTTTGATAATTGAAGTTAATATTTAACAACATTTATTTGTTTATGTGGGTCGTTTAATAATCTCTGCTTGTGATTGATAATAGTTACAATTAATAATATTAATGCCAGAAATTAACAATAATGTAAAATAATATCATTGTAACTAGAACATAAATATTTAGTATTTCTAACATAATTCCTTACCATTAAATCTATTATAGCACTTCTGAGTCACTCAATAAGTAACCTCAGAAATCATTTATTAATTTCCTAAATTTACATTTAATTTCTATATATTTGGCCGTTTACATCTCATTATTACTGATCATTTAATCAAAAATAATACTAAACAATTATCTTAAATTTGTCACTGAATACAATTTTATAAAAATGATTCCATAGTTTTTAGTTTTGAAGCAAATATTTATTTAACTAGTTACCAAAATTTAAATACTATTTTTACAACTGAGAATAGTAGCTTGTCATTGCCTTATTGAAAATATAGCTTGACACTATATTTAAAACTTAGGCTGAACTTATGCTACTATTAGTTCATTGGTGGTTTTAAGGGCCTCCTTCAAAAGTTTCTTTATGTGTAACTTGTATGTTAATTATAAAGAATTTTTTTTTTTATAATAGTTTTTAGAGGGGAGAAAGGCTTAAAATTTTAATTCACCCCCTCCTAGAAGTTTTATTAGAACTGGCCTGTATTTGTTAAAGAATTTAATGAAATAAATTATGCTTAAATTAATTCAAGTAAGGCTATATATAAATTGAATTTACTTTTATTAGTAACCTTTGCATATTATTGTTAAAACTAAACATACTTATAGATATAATAAAAATGTTGATCTTTGATTGAAGTAATTAATATTATAAAAAAAAAAAAATTCCTATTTAAGTTAATATTAGCTATTTTATACAAACTGAAATTGGGTCAATCTGTAACAACTATACCCACAGTTGGCTTCAATGTAGAAACAGTTATTTACAAAAATGTCAAAATTAATGTTTGGGTGAGTAATTTTGTAAATAATTATATAAACAAATTTAAAAAAAAAAAAGCCGGACATACTTCGCACGATGGGTGTACTTCGCACGACGGGTGGTATTCTCTTGACGGGCGTATTAAATTTTAAAGAAACGATAAATCATTTCTTTAGTAAAACGATTCTGAACATAGGAAGTTAATATAAAATATAAGAAAAAAAAAATGTCCAAAAATTTTTTTCACATTTTCAAAATTTTCTTGCGCCAAAATCTTTTTTATAGGATTTTTTATCTATGTTTAAATTTTCATAAAATTTGGATCAAAAAATGATGGTTTCCGAGTCGTTTTTGTCAAATTTTGGGTAGTTTTTTCCAATAGCTTCTTCACTTCATTCAGAATCTAAAAAAAAATCACATTTTCATATTGGCATTTGTTTTCTTATAAATTCAGATAGATGGTTCTAATCATTAGGTTTTTATCATAGTCATATAAGACGTTTATATTCTGAAAACATAAAACTAAAAATTGTACTTATAATGTTTTTAATAAAAAATTATCTTTCAAAAAAGTTACTAATTAAAACTTTTGGACCAGTATTTCTACCCTAAAAAGTGTTTTATACATCTTAAAAAAAAAAAAAAAAAAAAAACCCATCCAGTAAAGAGCAACTATTTATCCACTGTTCATTCCGCTCAGAATCTAAAATATGAGCTTTTTTGGAATTTTTATTTTCTTAACCACGTTAAAAGGTAGTAGTCTGTCAGTTGAATATAACATTTAAATAACTGCTCCTCAATTCGGTGCGTTCAATTTAGAACTACCGCCGACTAGCCAATTGATCAACATAGGTACCTACTCAATTTAAAAGGGTCCTTTAGCTTTTTTTCTCCTCGGTCACGGTCGGTGGTTAAAAAAATGCGAAACGGTTCTACGTTGTGCGAAATGAATAATAAATTAACATGCTTGCCTACGGAACAGCAACGTAAACGACCCGCGGATGTGTCTCGCTCGCGCACACTATGTTACGTATGCGTTAGATCAAACGATTCCAGAGCGCAAAGAATCTCGTGTTTACATATTACACACGCAATATATTAAAACCCTCACTGATATTAAATATTTTCTCTTTGCCCTTTCGCAAAAGACTCGGCACTCCGTGTCCGGGATTCGTGTAATTTAAACTTTAATATAAAACTCAATTAATATCAACCTACTCGTAATATTTACCAAAGCACGCACTAGACACGCGGGATTGCAAAATAAATACACCTGAATCCAATTTTGTTCAAATTTACATTCTACCACGGGGGCATACCGAGAGGACAGGAGCAATTGACTATTAATCCTGACCTGCCCGGCAACCATATTGCATATATATATATATATATATTTTTTTTTTTTTATCTTATACGAAAGTTTAAAGCTATATCAATGAAGATCTCATTTTGAAGTGGAAATATTTTAACGGAAGTAACGTTAAATGATTTTGTAAACCATCAATATGTCATGTCATTAAAATACCGTATTTTGAACGATTTGTTACTTTAGGTTTTGAGCGGAGTGAAGAAGCTCGTGAATTTACAATTTTGTTCCATCTGGAAATTCATTTTCGTACAGGAATTCTGGTCCAAAAATTTCATACAGACGGTATAAAAAATAAAATATATTGAACATTTTTTTCTTGGGTACAACTTTAAGTATGGAAATACTTGTCCAAAAGTTTCGATCAGTAAGTTTTTGAAACCGGATTTGCTTCTAGATTGTACTTTAGAGAGGTAATTTTTTCAATTTTTCAATTTTTTTTGGAAAAAACTACGCAAAATTTGACAAAAACTACTCAGACAGCATAATTTTTTGATCCGAACTATATGAAAATTTAAACATAGATAGAATATCATATAAGAAAGATTTTGGCGCAAGAAAATTTTAAAAATATGAAAAAAAAATTTTGGACATTTTTTGAAATTTTTTTTTTTCTTATATTATTAACTTCCTTCGTTCAGAATCGTTTTACTGAAGAAATGATTTATCGTTTTTTTAAAATTTAATACGCCCGTCAAAAGAATCCCACCCGTCGTGATGCGAAGTACACCCATCGTGCGAAGTATGTCGGCTTTTTTTCTCATAATTATTATTTAAATTCTAAACGAAGTGTAAAAGCTGGTGTATTTGGAATGATGTTTATTTTTTTCTGGAAGCACTTTTTTGTCTCGAAATACTTGTTCAAAAATCACGATCGGCAACTTTTCAAAACTGAAAATTTGTCTCTAAATCAGTGGTTCTCAATATTTTTGAGGCCGTGACACTCTATAATGTTACCTATATTTTAAGCGACTCTTTTATTATGATAGTATAAAAGTAGAGACAAATTATCATAATTATTACTGTATTAAAATTAAAATAATAAATACTTATGAATATAAATGTACATTTCCATCAGAAATTCAGTTAACTGTTTGAAAATAATAAAAAAAAAAAAAACTAGTTATTTAATGTATTGGTGTGAGAATTAATGCTCTAGATTGTACTTTAGAGAGATTATTTTACAAAATTTATCAATTTCTCATTTTTTTAGAGGGGGGAATTACCTATAATTCGACAATATAGACTTAAAAATCATTATTTTTTGACCTAAATTTTATAAAAATTTAAACATAAACAATAATACGAGAAATATTTTGGAACAAGAAATTTTAAAAAATGCGAAAAAAAATTTGGTTATTTTTTTCTAAATACATTTTTTTCTCATTAAATTTTTACCTCTTTCTTTATTTATTAGATAAAAAAAAGCTAAGTAAAGTAAAGTAAAGTGAAGTATATAATAAAACAAAGTTAAGTAAAGTAAAATAAAGCCTAGAGTATGTGATTCGAGAAGCGAGAATACCCGGGGTGCAAGTTATGTCCGAGTTTCTTGTCTACGCTTATCTTTGATTTACTTTACTTTTATTTAATTTACTTTATTTTACTTTAATTTACTTTCTTTTACTTTTCTCAGTTAATAATGGGATATAAAACTTGGTGTGTAAAAAATATTTATTTATTTTTTCAATTATAATTTTGTAAGCCATTATATTTTTTAAACAAAATTTTCTTGAATAAACTAAAGCTCTGCTCAGTATCATTTTATCGAAGAAATAATTTATCGCTTCTTCAAAATTTAACGAACCCGCCATCTGGCCTTTGTTAATTATCAAATTTCTGATTGGTTTAAAATTATACTTTATTCGAATTTAGAAGGACAAATTGAAATTAACAGTGGATTTAAAACAGATTTTACAGTAAATCTGGATTTAAATTTAGATACTTGCTGTCGCGTCATGAAATTCAATCTGTATGTTTGATTCAAAGTGCGTTGAAATTGTTACGATGTGTGTGCGGTAGACATTATAGAGGCACACGAAATCACCGCTTCTCTTGACGCATGCATTTCTTCCCACAGACGACGTAATGGATAATGTGGTAACGCGCCTGATCAAGACGGATGAGAAGATATATTATGTCGACGGGTTGAAAGAGTCTGAGATACACGGTCGACGAACTGAATAATCCAGTTAACGTCATTCAAGTTTGTCTATATATTTTGTAATAACATACGTTTTGTAGACACTAAATATTACATTTCGGTTGAAAATTATCCCTGTACCAATATTTCTACAGAAAAAATAAAAAATAAATTTTGTGATATCTCTGGAAATAATTCTCTGCAGCATTATATGTACGTTTTACAGTAATACACAGATATTTTTTCCTAAAAACTATATACGATGAGGTAGCTTACGCTCAAAACACTACATTGTTTCATAGATATTGTTTCAACTCGATTATTTAAAACATGCATTTGTTTTGTTATAACATGTAATAATTAATGTTTTTATTTTTTTTCGGTATAAAAATCTAATTCCATTACAATACGCAATTTATTATATATATATTATATAACTGTTTTTTTTTTTTTTATAAGGAGAGTTTTGTTTCTCTAAAAGGCGATTTGTGCTGAAAATATTGCATAAGAGATTATTTTTAGGAGAGTTGTTTTCTTCAGAAAAATTTTAATAACTCAACACCAAGTTTATATTAGATATGATTAGTAGTAATATTGTTATTTATTACTATTATTTTTTTTTTAACTAGGAAAGAAGTTTTCAAACATCACTCCGTGAACCTGCAAGTACTAACGGTAATTTTTTTTATAAAATAGTACAACAGTAACATTTACATTGATTAACTTTGAATGCTTATCACGGTAGACAATACAACGGCGACGGAAGACATCATCAAAATGGTAGAAAGTCATGGTATATCGTCCAAGACAGCGTACAAAGCGGCAATTAAAATACAAGTAATAATTCGCTCGAGAGATGAAATGTATGAATATTTATATTTTTTCCGCCTTTCATAGAGCTTGGAAGAGAAGTCTTACCCTTCGGGCATCCAAGCATTTCGAGACGGAATTCTTAGACGAAATCGACGACGAGGACGATTCGGACGACACGAAACGCCCGGCCAAGAAAGAGCAGAGAGACTATGTGTCACACCCATCCCCGATTACATCTGACTTGTCCACGGATCATAGAACGATTAATTACATTTGAATAAAAAAAAAAAAATAAAGATGGTTTTTAAATTCTTTTTTGTCAAATTTTGGGTAGTTCCCCCCCCTAAAAAAAATGAAAATTGAGGAAATAACAAATCGAAAAAATGACTGTTCTAAAGTACCATTTAGAAGCCAATTCGGTTTCAAAAAGTTGCTGATCTGGACTTTCAGACAAGTACTTCTATACAAAAAAGTGTTGACAGGAAAAAAAAAAAAAATAAATAAAAGAAACATCATTGTAAAAACACTAGCTTCTTCACTCTGTTCGGAATCTAATAAACATTATTGTCGAACGAATTGCATGTTGATAAAAAAACGGCTAGTGTCATACATTTTTTCGTTGAGCAATTGCGTTTGGAGGATTTAAATGAAAAAAAAAATATATATATATAGCAAATATGTTTCGACGTGAAATGAACGCGAACACACGGACGCTGTCGTGCGCACTCAGACGGCGAAGCCATCACGCACCCCCTCCCCACGTAGGAGCGTACGGGGTGGTGGGCTTTCACGCGCCTGTGCGACCGTCCCTCGGCCGAGTGATCTCTCTGCTTTGACGGTTGCCGCGATAACTCGCATACATCCCCGCAGAGCCCAGCATCGTTGGACGTCCGCAGGTTACCGTTCCAATCATAGCCATCCGTATCACTCAGGTAAAACGTCACGAAATCGAGTAACGGTTATATTATTATTATTCAACACACAGTGACGACAAAACGTTTGTTTTTTTTTGTTTTTTATAGTAATTCGCACGTCATGTCCGACGTCCGTCCGCACTCGTCGTTCCCGCCGTCCGCAGCGGGAACTAGCAGCTCGTGAGTACAACACTTATAATATTATGACTATATAGTTAAATAACAACTGTGGCCAGTGTTTATTTCGGGGAGGTGATCGGAGGGGACTTTGCCCCTGAGAAATATCTACCCCCGGGGAAATTATTATGCATATACATAAACACTATACACCTCCCTCCGAAAATGTTTTGTAATCCTTCCGGTCTGAAATAAACACTGACTGTGGCGGCGATCAGCGGCGAGATCGTTGGGTTTGCAAAAAATGGTGCACAAAAAACGTTGTTACGATAAGGGTCGAAAACAATTTTTTTTTTTTATATAGTAAAATTAATGTACTTTTTATTTTTAAAAATATTCGAATGGTATGACCTAAGTACTAAAAAAAAATATATATATATGTTTATTACTTCGGTACTACACTTATCTATGGAATTTATATATACAATTTTGAGATGCATGAATATACAAATTAACGATGCCGCCGCAGAACGATAAAAACAGATTTGGTGCACAAATTGATTAATATGCTCCAAAACGCCGCGCCGTGTACTACAGACAACGTATCAGTGCTTGTAAATAATATTAATATGGCCGCTTGGCGCACAACAAATTTTTGCTCCGCGCGTAATCTAATCGTTAATAGACACTTTCTTTTCTTTTTTTTTTAATAAACACTATTTTTAAGTCACCAACTGTGTGTAAGTAATAACTATACAAATCTAACTTTATATATACACACACAATTTTGGGCGTTTCATGTGCTCTTGTGCACCATGACATGGACCGCCACTGTAATACAGTACAGTATTCCCTCGTTAACACAGTTAATCAGGGCGAGAACAATGAACAGGTTTAGAAATTATAAGTAAGTGTATTGTATGAAAATTTAAAATACAAATGGTTTATTACTTATTTGTTAGTGAATAGTGAATATATACCTATTATATTTATATAAAAGTTGGCGAAAGCCGAAGAGCTTACGTCAAAATTCGGTTGCCGTGTGCGTATCACGAGTTGCTGACATACCTATCTTATTTTTTATAGCATAAACGATATTTTTGACGATAACAAAATGAAGCTAAACAATGTTTTACATTGTTTTGTAATTTATACTTATCGAAAATTTACTTTTGGTTTTCACTATAATCATTCCAACGCAATCTGACATATTACATATCCAACTATTTCAAAAATTCATTATTATAAAAAGTCTCGATTAACCATGGTTTTCATTTATCCGTGTGATCCCCTCCCCGCGATTACCTCAGCTAATCGAGGTTCAACTATATATATATAAAGTAATCGCTTTATGTATTTAATATTATATTATTTCTAATACGCAAAAAAAAAGTTGGTATGTATATTATGTGGTAAGTGATAGTGTATTATTATAATGAGTGTATTCGATTTAAAATTTTGCGATAACGCGACTACGTTAATGTAATTCGTTTAACCCGAACTAATTCGTGTTAAGTGTACTGATTTACACACATTTTTATTTTTTTTATTTTAACATCAACAGGTACAAATAATAAGTAACAGTAAATTCAGAACTTTATTACAACTTACAGTATCTATCCCGTTGCATATAGGTGAGGTTTTGGCTTAACTATAGCAGCCCGTAATAATCAATGACCGGGTCTTAACTTCCTTATGATAGATATTTGATTCGAGATTTTATTTAAAATTTGAACTCTGAGTTGGTCTTGATTTAAAAGAAATTCTACTATATATAACGAATATACCTAATTTACTATTTAAAAATTAAAACTAGGGACTAGTTCAGCAGTATAAAAATGTTCCTTCGAAGGCCGCGACCGCAACTTTCCGCAACATTCCGCGACATTTACCGCATCCCCGCAACATTTTACCACAGCAATTTCCATCGCAGCCGACTTACCGCATCTCGTCGCCCCTACCACTACATTTTTTTCAGATTTTTAATAAGTTTACTAAATTACTCACATAACCAAACACTTATGCCTCTCCCCTTTTTTTGATTACTCTTATTACTAGATTATGTTAATATGATACCAGTGTCGCCGTCAGAAAAGCAAAATCGACGACTCGTTTACCACTCCCAATATTCTATCACGAAATCAACTATTCGTCAACGAATCTCATGAAATGTATATAATAATACTATAACGCTTTATCTTCCCCTTTTATTATTTAATAATAATACAATTATTACAATATTCTGGGATGTATGTATCCACTTCACCGCTCTACCCGTCACATCCCCCTGCCGCCGCCCTACCCACCGCATTCCATCACCACCCCTACATCCCCACCACTCTACTCACCACCCTACCTTGTCGCATTCCACTGTCACTGCCACCCTACCTTGCCGCTTTCTGCTATCGCCGCCGCTTTACCCTGCTGCATCCCGCCGTCATCGTCCTACCCGCCACCACCATCATATTTTTTTTCAAACTTAAAATTTTTACTAAATTACTCACGTAACCGGACATTTATGCGCCTTCTTTTTTTTGATTATTATTATTACTAAATTACGTTACCTAACCAGTGCCGCCGCCGCCAGAAAACCAAAATCGACGACTTGTTTATCATTTCCAATACTCGTTCACGTTATCAATTATACGTCAACGAACCTCATGAAATGTATGATAATGAATACAATAACACTTTCCTTCCCCCATAACTTCCTCTTTTTTTTTTATTATTACAATATTCTGGGTTGTATTCATCCTCTTAGCCATCCTACTCACATCTCACCGCAAAGGTCTGTATTAGAATTTATCTGTACGTTTCTAAATATTTATCGGTATATCTTTTAGGATTTTTATTAAATAATAAACGTATGACACCTGGTGTAAGCATATGTCCGTCTTTTTCATTAAATAAGCTACTTTGAAAAAAATTAACTTCTTTATTACCTAAAGTAATAATGTTTCCCGATATTCTTTTAGGACCATAAGTTTTATCCAGATCCATAGAATCAAACCATCTTATTATTATTATTGACCATCTTATTTATTCAAAAAGTAAATAAATAGATATTTATTCTTTTTTGATATATTATTTCGTCTTCATACTCATCAATATCATAATGTACTTTTCAACAGCTGATTCTTCTTCAGTTGCTTCTTTATCAATTAGTTCATCGTTGACTTCACATGTTTTTTTAATATCATTGAATGTTTCTTTGAGTTCATAATCATTATCATTCTCATAATGATTTTATTCATTTCCCACGAATATTTTTCCATCACTTTAGGTTCCTCGTTGTGGAATTCGTATTTATCGGTATTCAACATCGGCGTATCAAAATAGTTATGAACGTTTGAGATTTTAGTAAGCTGGTCGATGATAGGTTTAAATGTCTGAGTCAAAAATATTGGTGAACATCAGTTTCGTCACTTTTTACCGCAGCATATTGAACTTTAACAGGTAAAAGGACGTAAGCGACACTTTCGGCTAAAATGACATTTTCATAGGTATCGAGAAATTCAGAAAAATTTGCTCTATCGACGACAAACAGTTGTAAGCGACTAGATCACTAAAAAATGGCTAATTTTTTCTTCTAATTGTATAAATTTTGGCATAAGCGTGAGAAGTTAAATTTTTTAACAATGTAAACGGTGTAAGCGACACAGTTAACGACAGAGATAAAGCGAAACTCGTTGTTAACGACATGAATGTGTGACTGTAAGCGATACATTAGTGTAGAGTAAGCGACGTGTTTCAAATTTTCAGCTCTTTTTTTTTTTTTTTATCGTTAGTACCATACATAATTCAGTATTATCATAATAAAGGTAAATTATTTTATATGAGTTTATTCCAGATCAAATTATGCAAATATTAAAATAAAAATCACTAAAATTCATCAAATGTTATATTTTTAAAACGTTTTTTCTATGTTCCTGAAAAATTCTCAAAATTTTGCTTACGTCCTTTTACCTTTTAATGCTCGGTATTTACGTTTGATATCTTTTTTAGCCTTCACTATTTGACTTCTTCACTATTTAACTATCTTCTCCTTCCATATTTACGTTTTGAATGATGAATAATCTTACAACGCAGTGGTTTGTACAACTACATAGGTATTAAAACCAAGGCGGTACCGTCCGTCACCACATTTTCACTGCGGTCGTCGGCGTCGATGCGAAAATCGACATTTAGAACCCATATTTTATATTTTTATACCAGCTAGAGATGGATATACGTCAATTCATCGTGAGTCGATTCATCGAGAATTAATTCGTCGTGGTTAATTTATTGGGACGTCAATTCATTGTGCATTAATCAATCAAATGTATAAATACATATAAATTCAAAATTTTCCTTCCCATTTTAAAACAAACTTAGGACTAGACTAGATATTATTTCTTTATGTGTAAGTATGGTTAAAAATGTTGTTTAAAAAAAAAAAAAAAAAAAAATCGTAGTACTAAAGTGAAAATAATTAATGGTAAAAATTGTAAAAATGTAAAATATTATAATTGCAATAATTTTTGCCATTAATTATTTTCAATTTAGTACTAAGATTTTTTAGATTCTGAATGAAGTGAAGAAGCTAGTGTTTTTACAGTGATGTTTATTTATTTATTTATTTATTTTTTTTGTGTACAAATTTTTGTATAGAAATACTTGTCTAAAAGTTTCGATCAATAACTTTTTGAAACCGGATTTGCCTCTAGATTGTACTTTAAAGAGTTCATTTTTTAAATTTCTCAATTCTTCAATTTTTTTTTTGGAAAAAATTACCCAAAATTTGACAAAAACG
>JAIPRM010000712.1:0-20791 GCA_025469315.1 Stegophylla sp. TES_Ste_2020 | reverse complement strand
GTTTCCGAGTCGTTTTTGTCAAATTTTGGGTAGTTTTTTCCAAAAAAAAAAAATTGAAGAATTGAGAAATTCAAAAAATGACCTCTCTAAAGTACAATCTAGAGGCAAATCCGGTTTCAAATAGTTATTGATCGAAACTTTTGGACAAGTATTTCTATACAAAAAGTTGTACACAGGAAAAAAAAAATAAACATCATTGTAAAAACACTAGCTTCTTCACTTCATTCAGAATCTAAAACTATACTTTTTCTATTAGGATGTTGGAGGCCAGGACAAAATACGTCCTCTATGGCGGCACTACTATACAGGCACTCAAGGATTAATCTTTGTAGTGGATTGTGCTGATCGTGATCGTATTGATGAAGCAAGACAAGAACTTCATCGGATAATAAATGATAGAGAGATGAGAGATGCAATAATTTTAATTTTTGCCAACAAACAAGACTTGACCAATGGTTTGTATTATTGTTGAACTTATTTATATTCAAAGTTTTTATCTTTTGGTGTAATCTATTATAGCTATGAAACCACATGAAATACAAGAAAAACTTGGATTAACTAGAATACGAGATAGAAATTGGTATGTTCAACCATCATGTGCTACCACAGGAGATGGATTACATGAAGGCCTCGCTTGGCTCACATCAAATTTTAAACAATGATACCAAAGTATAATATATTATATTTTAAACATCATTATTCAATTTAAAAGAAGTTTAGGACTACAAAAAATTCCATGTGTACAAAATCTGTACTTGACTTGTTAAATGTAAAAATGAACATCAATATTTTTATTTTTTAAATATATTCTCTTTGAGAGAACTGGCCTAAAAAAATGCTGAATTGTTCAAAACTTTCTTAATATTATATTAATAATTTTTAATGTGTACTAAACAAAATTGTCATGATTCAGTCATAATGTGCTAAAACTGCCTATCATTTTGATGTATAGTTTTATAAAATGATTCAAATCAGTATACATATTAGCTTAAATAATAAAAAGTAAGCAATATTATATCTAATTTAAATTATAATGACCTGATAATTATTCTTGAGTTTAGAGTATTTTATATAGGCCTATACAATTGGTACATTCATATACTAAGTTGTAATATTTGATACATACCTATATAAATACATACAGTTCATAATCTTTAGGATTTTATTTAAAAGTTATAATAATATAATTGTTTCATGCGTGGAAGAATCCTATTTTTTATTTTCATTGTTATTTATTATTTTGTACAAAATATTGAATAAATATAAAAAATAATTGTATTATTAATACGGAATTTTTAATTTCTGTGAGAATATGATTTATACTTATATAGTTAGTATTTAATTTGTTGTTTGAATACGGCCTTTGTTGTACATAGGATACACCATTCATAAATAGTAAAATTGTGATGTCATTCTTCAAAAAAGTTAAGTAAAGCAAAAATAAGTAAAGTATAGACAAGAAAGCTGGCTATACTTCGCACCATGGGTATTCTTCACTATATACAATTTTGTCGTTTTTGCCAAATGGTTTACAAAAGTAAACTGTAGGTACTTACCATTTACTTTGTCAATTATAAAAAGTAAAGTATAGGCAAGAAAGACATATTTGGGCACCACGGGTATTCTTCACACCTCAGATCAGATACTCTTAGTGGATGTGTTAAATTTTATAGAAATGATGAATCATTTTTTTCAATAATACAGTTCTAAATGAGGTATGTTAGTTATATAGAGAACAATAATAGTTTTATTATTTATAAATTATATGTGTGTGTGTATATATATATATATATATATACATAATTTTCAACACACTTTTCTAAAATCAGATTCGCAAAATAGCAATTTTAACATTTTTCTAAAACTAAAGTACACATTTTTAAATCCGAAAAAATTGGGACCTAAAAAAAAATAAAAATTACTAATAGTACAAAAGTAATTGCATTTGTAAAATCGTAATGGGACACCCTATATATATCTATTAAGTTATTTCTGTATAAAGCTCTTCAACTATGTTTTATTTTTCTTGCCATTGAGTTTACCAAAGTGATTATGTTTTCGTTAGCCTGCCTCTATAAATTTCATTATTCAGTATTATTTAGTTTATAAAATTACAAATTATTTTATTTCAATTTCAATTTTCAAAAAAAATTTATATTATTAAATCCATATATTTATTATTCAAAGAACTCGTGTCCTACTATTAATCAATGGTATAAAATAATTTTTTTTTTTTAATTTCAAAACTGTACTCTTTGAATTTACGAATGAATTAATTAATACAAAAATAATGATGCATAATGTATATATTTTACAAAAATAATGATGCATAATGTATATATTTTACAAAAATTACTCTATTGTACATGCTTTCCGATAACCTGATTAGGTTAGCCTAACCTAATCTTCAATAATAAGTTCTATAGTTTTTCAAATATTTCATTATCCATAGTATAATACTCATTACTATAAGTGGTAGAAGAAAACCAGCAAATATGTCAATACAATTAATTTGATAAAAATTTAAATGTATCTTTGGACTTTTTAACAATCCTTTGGATTCATTTTTATTTCTTATTATATATTCAGTCCAATAAATTGCTGTTTCTAGAGGAGACTGTGGTCGATCATTATACAACTGTTGTAATTTTTTTGCATTAATTCTGAAATAGACCATAAAAAAAAACCATTAAAAAGTGGAATTCAGTTTTAGACGAACAAGTCATTGTATTTCAAAAGTTGATTATTGTTATTTTTACCTATACTTTTCGGTCAACGCTTCATTGATGGCATTGAATAGTTGGTCACTTTTTAAATTTCCATAGTCAATATGAATAGCAACTTGTTTTTCGACCAAAATATCAGCATTAATGTGTTGATCACCAAATATTGGTATGGCTACCATTGGTTTACCACAATGTATTGACTCAATAACACTCATGATGCCAGCGTGTGATACAAAAAGTAATACCTTTGGATTTGCTGTAAAATGTTTTATAAATTGATAATTGCATTTATCTCTAAATTATATTATTCACGTACCTAAAAGGTCTCGTTGCGGGAACCATTTGACCACTTTTACATTTGGTAATTGGCGGATTTTGTTGTTTTCGACATTAAACTTCATAATAACTCTCTGCTTAAGCTTAGAAAACGCGTCGAGTATATTGTTTAATTTATCGGCTCCTATTGTTGATTCGGATACCACTGTACCCAAACTAAATAAAATCACACCATATTCAGCATTATTTATAAAATCATTCAAGTCCTATTAATTGAAAAAAAAAATAATAATAATAATATATTTATTCGTCTTTATTGTCCATATCATAATCTATAGAGCTATATTATAATTACTTGTGATAGTGGTTTTTCATTTACTATGTGGATTCCACCGACTTCAACGATTCCAGGCACATTCGGGAATGATGCAAACATGGTTGGGTAATTATTTGTGAAAATTAAACTCATATTGGCCATCGATTGTGTTAAAGATTTGATTGGTATTCCGTAATGATGTCGAGTGATTTCTCGAATTTTAGACGTAAACAACCAATTGAAAAAATACTCAAAAAAAACTCTTTGCACGAAAATAATGCATCGATCAACAAATGACTTGTTGCCGATGGATTTATGCATGACACTAGGCGTATAAGATATCGTTTCGTGTGTGCCCATCAGTTTATTCGTGAATGGAAATGTAAACATCGGACAAAAACCGATCAACGGTGCCTGGACAACAGTAGCGATCGGCGCAAACATTGGTGTAGTCGTGAAAAACTCCGCAATGACCAAATCAAATTTTCGACCAGATCGCAAAAGATCCATAATGGGGGCGTGATTAAGAATAGTCCCGTAAGCGTTTATATTTCCGGTCACCCGCGACATTGATTTCAGTAAACTATTTTCACTGGTCGAAAATTTCGAATGCGGCTTTAATCCGGATATATTGATGTGCGATAAATTTGATCTTTCGTTTACATCTGGAAAATTTGTAATCGCCAATATTTTGTGCCCCCGGTCCAGCAAGCCGTTAATCAGTGGTTGAACAATGCGGTAATGACTCTGGGCGGTGGTCGGGAATATGACCAGAATATCAGACGATCGAATTCGATTAATAGTTAAAACAATAAAAAATACTGCATACACTATCGTCCGGTTCATGTTCGATTTCAACAGTTTTTTAATTAATGCAAAATAAAGTAACTGTATCTCTAGCAGGCACTAAGTAGTATAAAATAAATATATATACACTGTAAAAATTGATACGTTACACATTTTATTACATTTAAAAAAACTTTCACTACAAAAATATGATCCTTAATAACACATTATTTCGTTAGTATACACAACTGGAACTTTTTATTTCTATGCAAAACAAAAGCTATATTTTTTATTACTTGATGTTGCAAAGAAATGTGGAAGAAAACGGTAGGAGATAATAATTATTGTAAATACCTAGCAAGTGAACAAATTAACCTTCAGTCAGTATAATTACACATGTATTTATCCATTCCCCTACCTACACTAATGTATTCCCAAAATATAACTGGACAACAATATAATAGTTGATGAATGATTATTGCCAAATGGGTTATTTAAATATTTTGTAGTTAAGGGGGGAAGGGGAACAAACAAATGTTATCAGATTGACTTATTATAGATTAATAAATAATAATGAACTATATTATGTTAAACTTTGCTCCCATGGTTCTAAAAACAATGTCAATAATGATGATTAAGGCTCGAGACTTATAGCACTTAAAAAACTAAGGAATATGAACCAAAAAAAAGACTGCGAAATATACATTATAATATATTCTAAAAGTTAAACATAATATGCTTTACAAAGTTCAAATGAAAAATAGCTTAATTTCAATCTTAATTCTGTACTATTACAAAAAACACCAAAAATTTACTTAAAATTAAAATGGTCTATTCTTTTTTGTATGCTAATTATGATTTTAACTATTTTCATGGTTCAGTTCCTGTGGCGGTTCGTGCTATGGTGGACCACCCAAAAATGTGTAAAAAAAAAAAAAAGTTAGATTTGTATAGTTGTATGTATAATAAGTTATAAACCGTGTTTTATAACTTCAAAATTTTTTATTAAAAAAAAAAAGAAAAAATTTTTGCAGACTTTTTCATCAACAGTCTTGTCTATTAACGATTAGATTATACCTGAGGAGCACAAATTTTATGTGCGCTAGGCGGTCATACTAATATTACAGTAGAACTCCGATTATCCGAACGCCAATCATCCGGATGAGAAAAAAAAAGAATAGATATATATTATTCTTAATAATGTTTTTTATAATAATTAATTATTATAAACAATAATGTGCCAAGTCAGCTTTTTTTTTTTGTTTTAAAATATGCCACATATTATAATTAAGGCTTATTTTGTTTCAGTTAAATATATAATAAAATTATTTGTTTATGGTTACGAATTTCAAATTATATTACAAATATAATTAATAATAAATACATACATACAATAATATTCATACAATTATATAATTTTTGATATATCGTAGGTCAATCATCCGGACCACCCTTGACATTAATTAGTCCGGATAATTGGAGTTCTACTGTATTTACAAGCACTAACACATCCTCCGATAACACGTGGTATTATGGAGCACAATCAATTTGTGCACCAAATCTACTTTAATCTAATTTACTTTACTTTAATTTACTAATTTTTTTTAGGTTTTTTTTTTTGGAGGGGGATAGCCCTGTTACCCCCAGAAATCCGCCACTGAGGCGTACACAGAGATAAAATCAGTGGCGAGTGGATAATACCACGGATAAAACAATGTCTTGTAATCTGTGATTCTCCAAAACATAGATAGTCCCCCCCCATATAACAGGAAAGTATCATAAATTTTTTGAATTCTTCGTAAAGAGCAAATAAAACTCTGTGATGTAATTGCTATTGGTTTCTAATCGCAATAAAAAGACTAAAAAAAAAAAAAATTTAAAATAAATTGTTTAATTATTTATTTTAGGAACATAGAATATCCAATAATTTGTATATAAATTCCTTTTTACATATATAAAATTGATTTGTTAAAAAATATTAATGTTATAAAATTAATTTTCTATAGTTTCGTCTTTCTTCTCGGAATCATTGACTTCATCGTTTCCCGGTGTTGTATTTTCATCTACATCCATTATTTGACCATCATCAGTTTCATCGATTTCTATAGGTCCTATTATCTTTTCTTCGTTTTCTCTTTTAGGTATAATATTGTTTTCATTTGTTCCATCGTCACTGTCGTCGTCATCATCAGAATCAGATTCCGTTGCAAGATGTGTAGGTTTATTGATTTTCTTTTCTACTGATGTCACTGCCACTCCAGGTTTGACCCAATCCTCCACAGGTTTTGTTTCCTATTTTGTACAAAGAACACATAAATATATTAATTATATATAAACGCATTGAATTTCAAAATCTACCCATAATTTAGTACACACTTGATGAACTTGTTTTAGTTCCTGAACTCGTTGTAAATAATAATCAAATACGTATTTTGCGATTTCAGGCATATCTTGTACGACAAAAACTTGACTTTGAGGATCTATTGGACTGTACAATGATCTGTTAGTAGGGTAGTAATCAGATGGCAGAAGATGTAATTTTAGAGATCGTTCAGTTAACTGAAAATCAAAATGCAAAATGATTATAGCATAATATTGATAATTTTTTACAGTTACTATTTAAAATCTTACAATTTTAAACGTGGGTGATAGTTCAAAACAATTGCTGAAAAGCGATACGTTAGCAAAAACATATAGACCAAGTCTTGCTCTCGACATGGCGACAACTAGACGTCTGACATCTCTTAAATGACCAACGGTTTTTGTTCTCACTAATGACAATAGTACGTAATCGTTTTGCTGACCTTGATATTTGTCAACGGTAGTAACCTAAAAAAGTTAATCAAATAACTTCAATTGAATAAAAAATTCTTTGTTTTGAATTATGCTTTAATTAATACCTTATGAGGCCACCCAATAAGAGGATTGGAACCACATCGCATGTTTATAATTTCTCTGATTAAATGTTTTTGTCCATTATATGTACTCAGAATAGTAATTTTATTTGCAGGGTAACCAATAAGTCGCATATACATGTAAACAGACACACAATATTCTGCTTCTGCTAAATTCTGTAAATTATACTCATAAAATATTGATATAATACTGTAAAACCTATCTAAACTAATTAACCTGGATAAAATGAGGATTTGGTTCAGTTTCTCCGACTCCATTAAATAAGCCGACATCGATTAACTGATATTCATAAACAAAACCAGCATTTGCTTTATGATATTCTGAAGTAGTTAACACGTGGTTAAGATTTCCCAAGTTATTATAACGCCAGTTATACAATTGACTCAAACTAATAAATAGAATTTATATAAAATCAAATAAATTTCTATATATATATATATATATATATATATATATTATTAAATTTAATTAATAATTACCTGGGTCGTGAACGTCCTTGTGCATCTAAATCAATAGTTGGAACTCCTAAATTGACCATACGAGTAAATAAAGATTGTTCCATGTTTGAGTATTTTTGAAAGGCCATATTTTTAATAACTGGAGGCAATTGATGATGATCACCAATCATAATCCATCGTTTCAAGCGACTAAATCCATCATCAGAATTTTGAAGTAATAAAGGAATGAATGTTTCAATCTCAAGAATTTGAGCCGATTCTTCCATAAGTATGTTATCATATTTAAAACCGAGTTCTATGAGTTCTTTACGCTTCAATGCTGCATGAGTACATGTCATCGCTATTATTTTAACTTCTTTCACTAATAAGTATCGGGACCGATCCAACCCAGTTCTAAGTAATTCGAAAGCTCTAAATTCATCCAATTGCTTGAATATTTTTTTGATATGTCTATTGAAGAAAATATTAATAAAATAACATGTACTGTTACTATTATATTATAAACATTTACGTAACAATGTACTTATCAGAGTATTTTTTTTTTGGCTAATTTATTCAGTTGAAACTTTTTTAAATTTAGTTTGATTTAGAAATTAGTTAAAATTATCCAACATTTAAAAAAATCTATATATTTGGTTCACACATTTTTTAAAAGTTAAACTTATTTTTACAGAAAAATAAATAAATCAAAAATATAAGAGTGGGGGGAAGGTTAAAACTTAAAAAAAAAAAAACACTCTGTCATACAGGTATATTCATAAAAGAAACATAATATACCTAAAACAACCTCTAGCAATTTCTTTATCTTCTTCTAAACTTCTGCACTTGAATAATGGCTGAGGAGCATCGCTGAAAAATAGATTAAAAGGGAAGTTGTCCTTGACACAATTTACTGAGATGGCCTGAAAATTTAAACACAATTAAATAATTTGATTGAAATGAAAAGAACCCTAAAAAACTTACACCATCAGAATTTTCTTCTAAACTTTTCAAAGTTGTTAAATATTTATTCCACTTGGGAAGTACATGGGACCAGAAAAAGTGCATAGCAGTTTCACAAGTATAAGACATATCTCCCTTTACATCCATTAAGTCTTGCAAACGCTGTACTTCATTCAACAGTTGAAGTCTTTTTGCTAGAACATAATTTACCCTTCCATACCTGCATAAAAGTAAAAACATTTATTAATTTACTACAGAAAATAATACTACCTAAATTAAATAATTTACCATTACCATAGTTAATATAATAAAATATCATACCGGCTAAAATCTTTGTCAGTCTCCAATGATTCTTCTCCATGACCTAGACGTAACAAATGTCGTTCATCAATATCCAATGCCATAATTTTTTCAAACAACTGGTTTAATGCTTGATTAGAATGAGTCACTATCATAGTGCGTTCATTTCTCCAGTTATGATACAAATTTGAAATTATCTGCACAGCTACATCAGTTTTACCAGTTCCCGGAGGACCAACCACAACAGTAAGACCGGGTTGCATACCAGAATAAATTGCTTCAATTTGTGTAGGTGTAAAACGTATCATGTTTCTAAAAAAAAAAAAAGAAAAGAAAAATCTAGATCAACATTTTTATGAAATTAATAGTGCTCACTGTTACATTACTTTTTAGGTTGATTAAATTTATAAGGTCCTCTGTTAACAGGTTTTTCAGAGAGTACAATAGCTTTTTTCAAAGTTTTACCGTCTGAATCGGTAGATTCTTGAAAATGAATACTGAAAAATAAAACAACTGTTTACAAAATTCTTTTCACAAAAAATTTTCATTATAGTAGTTCATAGTTTCTTAAATAAATATTAAAGACAAATAACTTTCTACTAACCGATATGGCGGTAACATTTTATTTGGATTAGTCTCAAGTGGAACTATTTGATGATTTGGAAAACTTGACAACAAATGATCCATATCCAAAAAAGTATCGTTAAAATTCATAACTTTTATCTTATTTGGCATCCTATAACATACAAATAAAAAATTTAATATCTATAAATAATATGTTTTTAAAGTTTAAAATTAAGTATAAAGACTCAGGAGATCCTCATAGTAAATATAACTTTTTACTAAAGAAAATCAGATCACGTGAACTTAAATTCCTAGTCTATAGTCTGTCTGACAAAAAAACAGTTTCTGCACATGTAGATTTCTGCTAGAGTAAATGTCACTATGTGGGTGGGTTGGTATCGGAAACTCTAAGGCTGGGTAACATGGGAAGATACATAGAATGAAACAAATTTTCGTCAAGCCATGGCATATTATTTTGTCAGACAGACTTTAGATTCATTAAAATATTTTGTTCAAAAGTTAATAAATGAAAAATGTATCAACATACTTATCATATCTAGCTGCTGATGGATCTCCATATCCTAAAATAATATCATGGATCCATTCTGGTACAACACATTCTGTGTTCATCAAATGACGAATAGTTTCTAGCACAGCTTTAAAATTATTTTCTTTAGGTTTTCTACGGATTAATACATTGAATGTTTCGTAAACATCCTGATAATAAAACAACATTTTTGAACATTTATTTTTCACAATAAAATTGATAGAAGTAAATAAAATAATGAATACATACAATCTTTCCAGCAGCAACGTTATCGAGATCAGAGCGATACTGATTACAGTCTAACCAAACGCGATATGTTCGTTTTTGGCCAGGTAAAACTGGTCTTGGATCAGGGCCTTCTTCAATAACTCGACCCATATTGTCTAGCATACCTTCTACTTCACAACCTCTTACACAAACTATTGCTGTTTGTTGAAGGAAAGGCTTATGATAGTCAATTCTAGATCCTAATATTATATAAAATATTAATATATACATATTATTAACTACACCACGTGTTTAATATAATATATAATTTTTTAACACATAGTAGAGAAAAAATAACTCTTCTATATACAATAAACAAAGTACCAAATCTCAAAAATTTATGAAATGATTGTTATAAATAAAATATTGTTATAAATACACAAACCATTATTAAAGGGAAGGTAAATCTATTCTTAGCTAATTATTTAGAAATCTGAGTTTACTAATGAGAATAATATATTACATCATTTAATGGATATTTTAAGATAAAATATAAGAAGTAAGCATGATAATTCTGCAACAAAATACTGTGCAAATTTTAAACATAAAAAAAAAAAATGAATCAGATTCATTTCTACATAAATGATACAAAATATTTTGTAATACCTCTTAAACCTAATTCCTAAACCTAAACCTTTAGAATTTTAAATTAGTTATGTCCCATCCTGCATACTAACTACCATTTGAATACATTAAGTATTGCCCATGCATTTTTTACCTATTGGTTGAATTGGTTTAACAGTTAATAAGAAACAAACATCGTGTTTACGTAAGTTTTCCCATTCTTCTTGAACATCTTTTTTTACATTTAAGGTAACTGAAACATCTGCTCTAACACGGGAAGGCTGTAAATCACCTAAAAAAAATATTTGAGAATAGAAAAATAATTCAAACAATATATTATAACATTTAATTTATTTTATTTAACTCACCGAGATTAGGTTTGGCAACCTCTACTACCAGAAAACTATCAATAGGTAATGCCATTTTAGAATAACCGCTAAAGTAAATGCTTCCATCTTCAGATTTACTAAAATAAATATAAAGTAATGATTATTACACATAAAAATTTAAAATATTAAAGGATATCCAGAATGTAACGCCACTTTAGAATCTGGCTAATTTTTTTTCATAACAGAAGTGGTCAGGTTAAGTTTGATTAGGTTGGGGAAGAATATGCCTCGGGTGTTATTTTTAATAGTTAGATTTAGGAAGTTACAAAATATGGTAATAATATTGAAGGTAAAATGGATATAAAGTGAAGTGACGACTATTATTATTCTTTGTTCAGAATTATATTATTGAAGACATATCGGTTCTTTTAAACAATTCATTTGGTATGAGAAAACTTTTATACAATAAATACTTTATTTTTCAAGGCTGTATACTGAACTATATAATTTAGACAGTTAAAAAAGATTTTATCATTATTAATACCAAAATTATTGTCTAATTAAATATTTAATTAGTACCTAAATACATTTTATTTAAACACTAAATAAAGATGTTATCTACTTACCATGGATTCATCCTAGTAATAGAGTCTTCTATATCTTGTCGAATCTCATCTATAAACATGTATCAATAGTATTATTAAAAGCAACTACACCGTTGGCGCAATCAGGATAAACATTTTGAAGCTAAAATATTTGTTTGATTTAACTTCCTCACACCCCAGTAATTTACCTTATATAATTAATAAAATCTTGGGGGGTTTAGTCTCCTCCCAACCCTCCACCTATTTAGGCATATGAACTACACTTAACAATTTAATATAGGTATATCTTATGCTGGTCTACTCATAAGATAAGAAAACATAACATAAACTCAGTTATTTCCAACATGGACAGCACAATGAAAAATCAAACACTGCATAAATAAGAACCACCTTAATCATTATAGACCATGAACATGATGAGGCCAATATCAATTAATTATATATGAAGTTGAGATATAACTACTACTTACATGTAGATTCCAGTCTGAACAGTTGAAAATTACGCAATAAGTAATCATGAAGTGTTAAAAATTGTAAATTTAATTTTGGTAATGCCAAACAATTGTTGCCATTGTAATATTCAGTAGGTACTACAGCTTCATTCCATATAATATCTTCAGTTGGGTAAAGAGGCATTCCATTTAAAACTTTTAATTGTGATTCTCTAGCTTCATAGCGTGAAACCTGAAAAAAAAAATAGTAAAATTTTATAATAACAAATTTAGATACAATTTAATGCACATCTTTGATTTTAATTACTACTAAAAGTAGTTATTCAATTGTGTTATAACCATATATAAGTTTTATTATAACTATTATAAACATTTAGAGGTAGGTAATGACAGAATACACTAATATACACGTATACATAGAATTAGTACTAATTTACAGATTTTCAAACTTTTAACACCACAAAAATTTTTAAAAATTTTTTTTTTCACTGTAAATCTAAATATTTAATAAAACTAATTTTAATACATACCAATAGGGAAAGCAAAAATTCTGAGTCATAACGATACCAATTTTCAATCAGACGTTTCTCTTGGTCAGGAATCAAATTTAATTCCATAGAAATATCTTGAAGCTCTTGATTACTAAAATTAAAATAAATTGACATGATACAAGCAATTTTCAAAATTAATAATTAATATTTAATATTTATGTTTATAATTCTATATAAGATTACATAAGGATTTAAAAAACAAACACATAATATAATTGAGTACTTAAGAGAACATTATTAAGAAAAAACAATAAACAAATATATTTTTTAAGAAAACCATATTGATTGTTTTTACTCTATATTCATAAAATGAATAATAATTTAATGTGATATTTTAAAGAATTAAAATATTAAGGTCTTTTATCTGTTGCAATCCAAAATAGCTTTTCAATCATTATTAAATAAATGTAAGTTTAATTTTTCTATAAGCTTTAATAAATATATTAATAATATACTTTTAATTTACCTTAAATTTTTAAAATGTTTTGTGAGAGAGTCATACTTATCAATAGCATTAATATTAGATAGTGAAAAATCACGCAGCTTTGGGAACTTTCCAAATAATGTTGCCTGAAAAAAAAAATGTTATTTTAATAATACATAGTGTTATATTTGACTCGGATCATCAAAAAATAAAATTTCCTTTTGACAACCACAGTACTAATGATGTATGTTATAAATAGGGCTGGGATTTTAATGCACTTTACATTGTTTTCCAAAGCTTGCAGTGCAATGCTTGTCTGGTCACAAATCTGTTACATATACTTTTGAATGGTAATAAGAAAATTTATTTTGCATTTTTTTGCAATTTTTGGTTTTTAGGTTATTTTCTTCACTTTTTAAATTATATTTAGAATTTTTGAATTCAAAATTTAAATTATAAACTTTATTTTAAGAATTTTATACAAATATTCATTTTAGATATAAATTTTTTTTCACATTAAAATAACTCCAAGTCAATACCTAAGATTTTGCAATTATTGTAAAATTATTTTTTTTTAATTTATATTAAATTCAAATATTATTGCTAATTAGGGATGCCAACTTCTAATTTGGAAAATACCGATCCAAGGAAACCAAAAATAAAAGTCATAATTTTCAGAGAATTTTTATTCAATTAATAAAATAATAAAATAAAGTAGATCTTAAAAAGATAAAATTTATAAATTTTTAAAAGTATATTTAGAGGTGTTCTTATATTCTAGTATATTTAGCAGCGTTTGATAAATTTTTTTCACTTTTTATTTCTTCAAAGAACTCCGAACAATTATTTGTTATTTCTTATAATAGTTATAATAAATAACTTAATATACCGATATATAAATACATAGACTTCAAAACTATGATTTCCGAATAAATTGCTAAATTAAGGTGTAAATAAAAAATACAACATCAAATTTAGATATTAAACAGTTTAAACAATTTAAAATAAAATGTTTGTGATTATACAGATATAGATTAAACCGTCTTTAAAATTATATATAAATTGATTATACCTGTAATGATGACATTTTATCATAATGAGCTTGCATCACTTCATTTTCTTTCAAAGGGTCACCAGTTGCTTCACAAATTTCAAAGTAGAAATAAAATTTTAATATATCTAAAAGCTATATAAAATAAAATACAATTAATTTTACTTTGTCACTTGTTTAAAATTAAACTCAATCAAACCTGTTTGAAGAGATGTCCTTCATCACGTTTACACAATGAAGATAAATAACAGCGATTTATTAAATGAACATCATCTAATACAACATGAAAAAATCTTCTGGTTGGCAAAGAGGTCTCCAAGTCAATAAGCATTTCTAAAAATCTTTCACAATAATTCAAGTGATCCACACATAAATCACCTAAAAACAATAATTTATTTGTTCTAAAATAAATTCTAATTCATTGAAGAAATATCCAACAGAATATAGATGATAAAAGATCACAGCCTTTAACATTTCACTTTTTTGCCAAGACACAAAATATGTGCGTGTAAAGCTACAAGTAGGAAATTGAATTATGCATTGTTGCATGTAGCATTATAGTTTTGTATGAAATTATTTTATATTCAAAGTAATGATGAATTTTTTTGGGTAATACTAATATTCAAAAATAATTTATTTTAAAAAATGACACCGAACCCCTTTTAATTGAACATCTTTAATACATTAAAATTAATTTACAATATTACCTTCTAAAGATATAGTATCCAGAATACTGATAAACTTAATACACAATTTATGTAAAAATGTCCTTTCTAGATTGGCTTTTAATTTATTTTCTGGCGATAATTCTTTATCTTTTTTTTGTAGACGATTCCACAACTTTTGCCATTTGGTTACTTTTTGCAGTTCTAATTTTCTTCGCCTCTGAAACATTCAATTAATAAGTAACCTTAATTAATGACAACCTCAACTCATTTTATTCATAGTTCTGCAAACAATGCAAAAATATTAGAATTTACAAAATACAATTTTATACATTAACTCTTGTCATTATTAAATTTATTTAGAAGTCACTTGGCAATGAATACAACTTATCAAGATTGATATGTAAATTCTTTACAACAGTGACTTGATAATTAAAAATATTTCTACAAAATGTATCATTTTTCACATATATTTATAAAATACTAACTTCTTGTAAACTACACCAAATGGATATTGATACAAGTTTTTTCATTTTGTTTCTTACTAAATCAGTTTCCATACATTGGAAACAATGGTTCAAAAAGACAACTAGAGCTATTTGTTCTTTAATGCTTCGTTCATTAGAAAGACTGGCTTGTAATACTTGATCAATAAATCCATCAAATTCATCAGGTTGCTTTTTTAATGCCTAAAATTAAAAATTACATTTTTAATACTCATAGTAATATAAATTTTAAATAAATATAAATACCTGCCAAGGAGCTACCCGTTCACGAAACTTTTCATTTAACATTATGATAATAGACATTACATGAGCAAATGTAGTATTTGTCGACACAAAATTTGGCCATAAATAATTCTCTAAATATTGACTAAACTCTAACATCATAATTCGTCGAACTGAAAAACTAAAATATCAAATTATATTTAATCTAATATTTATAGCAAGTTATTGGTGAAATCATGATAAAAGTAAGCGAGTGCTGAATAATGATCTAAAAAGTAATTCTTATATTATTCAAAATTAATAATATACCAACTTGCTTTTCATAAAACAATATTATTTTTAACACAAATTAAAATATAATAAAATTTAAAAAGTAATGTACAATGTTATAGTTGAATGTTCCCTACACTTTTGTAAAAATTTTATATTCTGTCTATTTTTAGGTAGTTTAATACAACTTACTTTGATTTATAAATTTCTTCATTATAAATATTTTCAATAACTTTGGCATCATAAGACAAGTATTGATTGGGCTCTATGTTCGGTGCCCAATACTTTGATGCTAACTGTAAAAATTGAATGTTAAATTTTACACTAATAATCAGAGCTTGAGACTTCTAGCTCCTGAATATCTAGATATTATAGACCTGGCACAGTTATTACTACACTACGTACCTGAGTAATACGATCGGCATTGATTTGATCAATAGTTGGGGCAACATTTAACACAACTGGTTGTTTAGAATCTGCCATCGGAACTGATTTGATGTACGAACGTTATTTTTTATTTTACAAAATCATTGCCAAAACAATATCTACTTAGCCTTAATGATTAAATGAGAAATAATATGAATACATAAATACTGAAAGTAATTTGTAAGAGTCAAAAGAGATGCAAAAAATAACAACACTAACTGGTTATTTTCAAACGCTTAGTAAGTTTTGTAGTTTTTATTATTATTATCTATTATATAATTATTATTCTATTATATAATTATTATTGTATTAAAAAATAAATTTGGTTTACAGTTTTGTGTTAACACTTAACAGTAATCATAAATACAAGTTATACAGCCTGTGATAATGTTTTTGAACAGTTTAGTACATGGAGTAACAAATATTTTATGGTTTGGTAATACTAATTTCCATAAAATTTCATGAAGCACTCTGTATACACAAACATTATTCACATGTGAGTTTTGGTTATCAGTTTTAGGTTATGTCCAATTCGTTTTTTTAAATAGCTACTGCTAACCAAGTTCATCTTGAATGAATTTTATGTTATTTGAAAAACAAAACTAGTAACTTTTATTATTTTTTTTAACTTGAAATAAAATTTTACTATTTAATATTATTATAGAAGTCTTGATTTTCTATTGGATTGTCTATAAATTCAATTGTTTTAGAATGTCGCGTCCAATTGTATTTGGAATTCATGTTGGTAATTCATCTGCATCAATAGCCATCTCCAAAGTTAGTTATTTATTTAGTTTAATTCACCTTTATTCGGTTAATTTTAATATTTAGATAGGTACCTATTGGTATTTTCAATTAATTTTATTACACTTTTTATATTGTTGGTAAACAGAAATTTATATTTAACCTTATGAAGACTACCAAGATAAAATTTAGTAAAATTAAGTATAATTTATTATTGTCATATACCTTGATGTAATATGTTATGTAAATTATTTTGTCACCTTAGTTCATTAAATAGTTAATATACACTGAGATAGTAAAATATTTGCTAGTGTAACAATAAATTATTAGATTCTGAGTGGAACAATCAATGTATTTTACAAAGCTGTTTTTTTTTATGAAAACACTCAGTAGAAATACTGGTCCAAAAGTTTCATTCAACAACCTTTTGGATCGAAAATTGCCATTAGTTAGTACTCTAGGGAGGTAATTTTTCCCTATTCTCAACAAGTGTAAGAAAAAAAACAAAGAAATAAAAACCTGGATTTTTTCATATACTTACCTAATTGAATTAAGTTTTTTAATCACAACCTAAAAAAAATGGAGCTAAAACTTGAAACATTTACCAACTATTAAAAATACTCATACGCTTATTTCATTAAACTTTCAAAAATATTTAACCAATGTTAAGCCAAGTATAAGACTTTGAAAATAATTTCTCTCATTTTTATTTCATAGGTACAATTTTATCTCTTTGTACGAACACCTGAAAATATAATATATTTCCAAAAGTATTACCAACAGTACCATATCAAAAATCATAAGTCTCCTTTTTTTTACAATCATTTAAACATTTTAAACTAAGCATTTTGATTTTTGACAAAATTTAAAAGTTCCATATAATAATATATAATTATTATCTTATATTAACTAGAGCTTTACTCATAATCATTTTATTCAAGAAATAATTTATCATTTTCAATGTTGATATACTGTTAATTTTATAAAATTTAGCACAATTATTTTTAAATATGTTTATGTAATGTGATCTCTTTTGATTTAACAAATAATTAATTATTTTCAGGAAGAGGGAAAGGTTGATGTCCTTGCTAATGAAGCTGGAGATAGAATAACACCTGCAATTGTATCTATAACTGATGAAGAAACAGTAAGCATCTTTACTTTAATATTAATTACAGTTTTAATTAAAATACATTTTAGGTTGTAGGAAATGCAGCAAAGACTGGTTTTATATCAAAGCAAGCAAATACAATTACTTTTAACAATCGTTTAATGAATTTGTCATTAGATGAAAATGAAAAACGTTCATTAATAGAAAATAATAAAGTCAAAACTATTGAAGAAGGAGGCCATCTTGCATATGAATTGCCTTTGGAAACTAAAAAAAAAAATTACTCTCCACAGTTAATTGAATCAAATATTTATAAAACATTGTATGGTATATATAAAATATGTTTAATAAATTTAATATTTAACTTTATTTGATGGAAATTATGTAAACATTTATTATTGTATTTAGGCATTGCTAAGAGAGCTACTCATAGTGATGATGAAAAATGTTCATGTGTTCTTACTGTGCCAGAATTTTTTGATGATCCTAGTAGAGAATCAGTTCGAAATGCAGCTATTCAAGCTGGATGGAATGTACTTCAAGTTGTTAATGCTCCTAGTATAACTCCATTTACATATGGAATTAATGTTTCAGAGCCTTTAAATGACATGTGAATCAGTCTTAATACATTTATTTATAAAATAGCTTATTTAAATATTTATATTATGCTATTTTTAGGTTTATTTTAGTATATAGACTTGGAGGTATTAGTTGTGATGCAACAATTTTATATGTAAATTCTGGTTTAGTATCAATAGTGGCCTCTGAACATACTAAGGCCATTGGAGGTTTTAAGTTAATAGAAGCATTGAAAGCACATCTAATTGAAGAAGTTAAAAGGTGGTTTATTTTTATTATAAATATAGAAACAGCATTTGAACTTTTAATTTATAAAGGAAACATCGATCAAATCCATCAGAAAATGCAAGAGCTTCTGCAAAACTTCAAAGAGCTACTGAAGATGCAGTTCATCTATTATCAACATTAAAAACTGCGAACATATTTATTGAATCATTAACAGATGGAGTAGATTTTGCCACGTCCGTTTCACAAGCAAGATTTGAATCATTAATTGCTCATTTACTGACTGATTTTGCTCTACCAATTGAAGTTGTTTTAAAGAAAGCTAATCTCGAAAGTTCTGCAGTTAAAAAAGTATAATTGATTTTTGGCCTAATTTTTGATTTGAGAATTTGATACATTTGTCATGAAATATAATATACATAAATACATATATTATCAATGTAGGTTATTCTTTGTGGTGGTCCACTCAAAATACCGAAGTTAAAATCTTATATTGGAAATTTATTTCCACACGCTGATATACCAAATGGCATTAGTCCTGATGAAGTGTTGGCTTATGGAGCTGCTGTACAAGCTGGTTTCCTTGCTAAATATTGGAATTCGAATGATGATTTACCTGAGCCTACTACAGAAATTCACACCCTAAACAAATCTGTAGAAGTTGATGTTGGTTATTTATAGTTTTTCTATTTTAAATTATGACATATTGATTGGTAATTAATTATCTTTAGTGTTGTGGTGAAACTTTAAATTTTGATCAAAACGAAATTTTACCTAGTACGAAAAGTATAAAGACTAGTCGTAGTGGTGATGATATCGTTCTCACAGCTACATCTGGAAGTGATAAACTCAATAAATATGAAGTGAGTTTCTTAGAAACAATTTTCAAAATTTTATTTTAATTAATATTCTTTTAGGCTCGTATAAATCTGAAAGCAAAAGGTGAAATTACTTTAACATTAACTGCTAGCACGTAAGTATTGTATTAAGTCAATTTTATACCATTGAAAGTTAAAATAAATTTTCTGTTATTTTCAGGGATCAATTAATACATGTTGAAGCAAAAAGTGTAGATACAGAACTAAAATCATCGACTGTATTTGTACCTGTATAACCTTATTGACAATAATATAAAAATACACTTTCTTTCATTTAATTAAAATATTTTCTTAATTTCATTTCTACCTAAAGAGTCTTTATTTTATTGTTAGGTATGTTGAAACTAAGATTACATTTCCATAATAAAAATTAATTAGACATCATACTATTTTATTACTATTCATACTTTTTTAAAGTCTGAGCAAAAGCAAAACATATGACAATATATAACAATGTGTATTATTGTAGCCTTGATTTAATTTTTCAGTTAGTACAAGTTTCAAGAAGTCCCATTATTAACTATTTAGATCTCTATTATTCGCGGTATGCATAAATCTATTATTCAATAGTGCCAATATTTTCATTGTGGTGCTTTTCGTATATTCTCTGTGAGATGAAATGTTTTTTTTTTTACTCAGGAAGTTTATTTATCAGAACATTCAAAACTTATTTGCTCTTTAATAATAAAAATATGGTTTAGTAGTAAAATAATTTGTATTTTGTAATTTATGGTGAATAATTTTTGAGTTTTCTTTAAAAGGCTATGTGAAAGTAAACAAAAAATAAATAGTCTGACATATTATGAAACTAAATTTAAATACAAAAAACCGGACATACTTCGCACGATGGGTGTACTTCGCACGACGGGTGGTATTCTCTTGACGGGCGTATTAAATTTTAAAGAAACAATAAATCATTTCTTCAGTAAAACGATTCTGAACAAAGGAAACTAATAATATAAGAAAAAAAAAATTTTTCGAAAAATGTCCAAAATTTTTTTTCACATTTTCAAAATTTTCTTGTGCCAAAATCTTTTTTATAGGATTTTCTATCTATGTTTAAATTTTCATAAAATTCGGATCAAAAAATG